>JAVDPK010002212.1:1289671-1306515 GCA_034780415.1 Cichlasoma orientale
AGCTGTATTTTCAAAATACAGCCGCCTTACTGTATTATCATGCTGTAGTTTTTACAGCCATTCGTTACAGTGTAGCTTATAAATTAAATCAATTCAAATCAGGATTTAGTCATGTTTTTATGAGCATAGAAAGTAGGCAGTGGTTAGCACTCACATCAAGAAGGTCCTGGACAGCTGGGGCCCCTCTGTGTGGAATCTGCATGCCTGTGTGGGCTCCCTCTGGATGCTCCAGCTTCTTCCCACAGAGGGAAGTTAGGTTAATTGCATGTTAGGTTAATTGCTGATTCTAAATTGGCTGTAGCTGAGCGTGAATGGTTGTCTGTCTCTTTGTGTAAGCCCTGTGACAGACTGGTGACCTGTCCAGGGTGCACCCCCATTATTTGCCTCATGACAGCTGGAATAGGCTCCAGCCCCAACGCGATCCTGAATTGGATAAGCAGAAGAAGACGGATGGATGGATGGACGGATGGACGGATGGATGGATGGATGGATGGATGGATGGATGGATGGATGGACACGTAGTGTATACATTTTTTTTAAGTTTGTATAATATAGATAATCCCATTTATTGTCTATATTAACACAGTTCTGATCACTTTCACAGGCATTAACTGCTTAGCTCATGCAGTCAGTAATGTGCTTTATAGAACCTGTGTATGTTGTACCTATATTAATGCTGTAAACCCAGCTTTCAGACAACACTGACTGTAAACCTGCTGTTTTAATCTTTATGCAAACTGTGACATATTCAGAGTGGTGATTTCTCTCATCCCGCAGGGCAACCATAGAATTCTGATTTGGTCAGTCTGGTTGCCAGATGTTACGTGACAGTGAACCCCTGCCGTCAAATGTCATTGAAGTTGGATAGAAAGAAACAAACATCCGTACAGAAAGCAGATAATTTGATTACGTTCCAGTGGTTTAACTGTCGCCATTTATTGTGGACAGGAGAAGAGGAGGCCAGAGAGGGTAGAACCAGTCTGATCACTAAACTGAGCTGTGACAAATAGCTCTGACAGCCCTGTCAGTGGTGCAAACATTAAGCCAGAGTGTCTGAAAGTGAATGGAGACCTGCCAGGCTCCGCGTGACAAATTGTCTCAGACTTACAATCTGTCTGCCTGCTCACAAACTTTGAGCTGTCAAATAATGTGGATCAAAGCTCAAAGATTATGGAATGAATGCCATATTTCTGTTCTTTTTTTGGTTTGCTTTTTTTTGTTTTTTGTCTCTTTGTTTGTTTTTCTATGCAGGAAAACAGAAGCGGGCAGGATGACTGAAATATTCTTAATGACACCAACACAGAAGCTGTTTGCATCTCTGGACCACTTTCAGCACGGCTGCATCTCCAACATGCTCCTGGACATCCCCCTTACCTCACACGGCACTTTTGCAGACTGAAAACTGCTCCGTCATGACTGGAGACCCACCTCTACTCACCAGCAATGATCCTCTGCACCAAATTCAGCTCCGTTTCAAAGATAAGTTGATGTTTGCTCTCTGCAGACATTTGATGTCCGTGATGAAACTGCACAGTGCAAGGAGCTGTAATGGGAATTTCAGGACTTCCTTTCTAAAAACAACAACCATGCTCCAGGCATGCTGTTTCCAGTCAGACACTTTCCAGATGGAATTCCACGATGGATCAAAATCTCACTGAACTTTTCTGTGTGAAAAATTCTTTCAACTTTCTGAAGATCTGCAACACCACTGATTTAAATGCAGCCCCAAACCATGACAGAGCCTCAACCGTGTTCTACAGATGGCTGTAGACTCTCACTATAATAACTCTGTTTAATTTTTCAGAGCTTACTGCTTAGTCAGCACATTATCCAAAGTTGGACTTTCTCATTATGTAGCACTTAATAGTAGATAATTTGCATCAGATTCCTGCACATTTATACTGTATATAAATTCCATTCCAATTCTAATGACTAATGGAATTGGGAATTGGTTCTCTTTTTCATTGTGCAGGAGGAATGATACATAATGCCATAATACCTGCTTTATTCTAATATTGATCAATCAGACATCGCAGCATTTGTACTGGCGGACTTGCAGGGAAAAGACCATTAAATGTTTTATGCAACTGAATTTCGTACTTCAAGCCTACAGTGCATGTTTGAAGACTGCTCAAGAGACCTACAACAGACACGGACATGGAACGTTTTCTGGGATTTTGTGGAATCATCATATTTTTGATCTGCAAATTTTTGAGGAATCTCTTAAATATTAAAATGATGATAAAGTTTTACACAGCAGAAATTAAACCTGTAGAATTACATTATCACTTACATTAAATGATTCAGCAGCAGGATGAAGGTTTACACTTTGATGCTAATTATTCATCCAGCTGATATTGCAAATGGTATAGCGCCATTAACCATTCAACACCAGACTCCCACTCTGCACTGAACAACTCCCGTTAAGCTGCCGTTAACTCAAAGAAAGATGCAACAGCATTATGCAAAAAGTCACCTTTCTGTGGCAGTATTCTAAGTTATCCTTTAATATTATCACAGGGAGCCATAATGCTGCAATTTAACTGGAAATGCCAAGTACATTAAGTGTATCCAGATAAAACTCTAATAGCGTTTTGACATATAAATCGTTTACAGTTTAAAGCATTAAAATCAGACATTATCAGAAAGGTGGAGCTAATGCTGCCTTTAATAAATTAAAATACACAGATGTCGCATGAGTGGGCAGAGTTTATAACATAACTGGCTGTTCCAGTTTCCATCAGGAAAAAGTTCATCTGTTCAAATTAGAAAAACAGACAAAACAATGTGAGTTAAAACTAACCATGATATAGAATTATAGGATGGCATTTAAAAGTTTATTTTCACACCAAAAACTATTAGTAGAAGCATACATTTCATGGCACAGCCTTTGCCCACTTGTAAGGGTACAGTGGTAGTAATAGCCAAATACACCCCATGTCAGTTTTAAGTTTCAGGACATAATTAAAAATATCTGGTCATCAGCAGGACTTAAATTTGGTAAATGCAGCCTCAGATGAATGAGGATGACATTACGGATTATTTATTTAACAAAAATTAAGCTAAAATGTAGAAGCATCTTAACTGCTTCTGCGGGAATTAATAGGGTATGTAGCAGCCAGGTGCTGCTAATCAAATGCACTTGATTAACTGATCATCGGAAAGTGTGAGCACTTTCTAAAAGCAGACGTTCTGGCAGTCTGCTGGGCCGGAGAAGATGACGTGTGTGTGAAGGCAACGCCAAGGAGGCGAGAGAACAGCAATGATCTCAGAGAAAGAATTGTTGCTGCCAATCAATCTGGGAAGGGTTATAAGGCCATTTCTGAATAATCTGAAGTCCATCACTCTACAGTGAGAAAGATTATTCATAAGTGGAAAGCATACAAGACAGCTGCCAATCTGCCCAGGAGTGGATGTCTCAGCAAATTCACCCCAAGGTCAGACAGCACAATTAGAAACAGACTGAACATGTATGGCTTGTTGGGAAAGGTTGCAGGTGAAAGACTCATCTCTCTAAAAAGACATGACAGCACAGCTCAGGTTTGCAAAGCTCAATCTGAACGAACCACAAGCCTTCTGGAACAGTGTCCTTTAGACAGATGAGACCAACGTGGAGATGTTTGGTCATAACGCACAGCACCATGTTTGGAGAAACCCAAACACAGCACATCGGCTGTGAAGCACAGTGGTTGAAGGGTGATGATGTGGGCTTGTTCTCCAGCCACGGGACCAAGGCAGCTGGCAGTCATTGAATCAACCATGAACTCCACTGTAGACCAAAGTGTTCTAGAGTCAAATGTGACATCATCTGTCTGATAGCTAAAGCCTGGCTTAAATCGCATCATGCAACTGGACAGTGATCCCAAGCACAAAGTGCTGCAAAGGCCCAATCAGGGTCCGGACCTCAAAACAACTGAAATGCTGTAATGTGGGACCTTAGCAGAGCTGTGAGTAAATGAATGCCCACAAAACTCAATGAACTGAAGCAATGCTGTAAAGAAGAGTGGTTCCAAATTTCTCCCCAATGATGTGACACATAGATAAAGTCACACAGGAAGCAATTATTACTGCAGACCATGGTGGTTCTACAAGCTATTGAATTCTAGGGTTTACTTAGCTTTTCTGCACACTACCTCTGCATATTAGTTTTGATTAAATAAATAATGACATGATGTCATCATTACTGTTAATCTCAGGTTTGTTTTTATCTCATTTTCAGACCTGGTAAGGACTAGATATTTTTGTATGCTTTGTACTTTGTTTTTTTTATAACTCATCCAGGTGGATACTGGAGTCAGGGGCGTGGCTGTGTTGATTGACAGGAGTCCCGAGACAGACAGCTGAACCCAACTGACATCAGCTAGGCCTCTTCCACTACTTTGAGTCAATAAACTGGACCTCCCTGTGTGTTCGTGCTGTTGGTTCCGTTTGGAGCGTTATCTGACTAACATTGTGGCTCGTCGTGTGGCACAGATAATCCCAGAGTTCAGTTTGTGTGAGTGGCTAAAAAAACCAAAAACAAAAAAAAAAAACATGACTACAGGCAAAAAAATGAATGTTGACGCTTCAAAATACAGTCAGTAACCAATAGGTGATGTCACAGTGGCTGTGTTTGGTCTATGGTGTACAAATGTAAATTTGCTGTTAAGTAATAACTGTTATATTATAAATAGTCGGGGCAATTTGCTTGTTTTCTTAAGGTATCATCTCCTTGGCCAATGCAGGTTAGATTCATGGCTGAACATCACTTTCCTCCAATCATCTACCGTCCACAGTCTGTTACAAACACTGCTCTTTATTCTATTTTCAAGGCGTATTGCTTTGCATTTTCTGTTCTGATGCTTTGACATATTCTGTGTACCTGTATGTTTTCCATGAATAACATTCCCATTTTCATTATGCTTGCTCCAAATTTTAGACATAGCTGACTAGGAACAGCCAATATCTTTTGCCACACTCCATGTTGGATTGCCTTCTTAAAGAAGGTGGGTAACGCTTTCCATTGTTTCAGCTGACAGCTGTCTTGTTGGTGACATTCTTCTTTTCAATAACCCAGGTGCAACAGCTTGTCAAGGTCTGCAAACACTCGTTTTTAACTGCAGACCATTTTGCATATTTTGATTTGTGCAGGTATTTGTTATAGGAATAAAAATTACAAGGAATGATTTTTTTCCTGTACTTGATCTGAAAAAAAATGCCATTAATTAAAATAATTTCATTTAATTTGTTTGAGGTATGTTTCATGATGCCACAATAGTCAGCTACTGAAGAAAAACAGTTTTGTGTCATATCTGTGGTTTGTTCATTTGCTACAATGTAAAAAAGTTGAATAAACATCATCCACGTGCAGTGAGTCCATCAGTTTTAGAAGGGTTTTATATTCATTTTTGCATGAAATGTAAGGGCAGTATCATGCAGTCGTGGCCAAAAGTTTTGGCAGTGGCACTACCACAAAAAATAACATGCAGGGCTCTGAAATGAGTGATGAACTTAAAAGCAGATTTAGTGCTGAGCTATTACCAAAGAACAAAACTATAGCTGAACAGGAGCAAGGAAACCAAAACTATTACTCTTCTAAAAGAAACATACCACAGAGAGGGACACAGCTATGAGGGAGAATGCAACAAAGGATGAGAGGAGACTGAGAAAATATATACACATACAGTACAGGATAAGGAGGGAACAAGCAACAGGTGGGAGAGCAGCTGAAACTAATCACAGATAAAACGACAAGGGAAGTAGAGCTAAACCCAAAGCACATGAGACAAGAGACTGTCAAAATAAGACAGGAAATAACTAACACTGAGACCAGGATTAACATATACGAACTTGACACAGAAACAGAAGATAAACAAACATGGAGACAAGCTTGGAGGAACAGAATGGGAACACAAAAGGGGATAAACAACCCATCAGCTAAAGCAATCAGGGAACTAAAGGCACAGACAACAAAAACATCCTCAGTGCCAGGAATTTTAAACATAAACAGAAGGCAAACAAAACCCAAAGCGAACCTAAAGATCCTTTAGAACAGGACAACAGAGCAAACAGCATGAAATAACCCAACAAGGAACTTGCATAAGTTAAGGAAATAAACAAGACAATAAAACACTAAAAAATAACAAAAAGCAGAATATGAAGAATACAGAATGCAGAAATAGAATACAAACACAGTCAAAGTTGGAAAAACCCTAAACATCCCCAAAACTCAAAACCCTGGGTCCAAGATCCAGGCGCCATCACAGCACCCCCTTTAAAGGACATCCCTTGAAGGGGGTCCACTTGACTCGACCCCGGAGGGAGGGGCCGAGTCCATACACAAAAAAATTAAAAAACAGGGAGCAGATGAGTTCAATGGACAGGTGGTCAACCAAGCCAAGGAGCAGAGCAGTGAAGCTATTCAGAAGGTCGACCTGGGAACCAACAGAGGAAGCAAGATGGTTCAGGAGGGAACCAGAGGTGGAGACGAGACAACTCGGGGGACCAGCTAGGTTGCCACAGGCAAAGATGAAGCAACTCAAAGTGTTGGCCGGTTGGCCAGCTGCAAAGACTGTCTAGTGACATGGCTGGAGGCCAACAATGGCAATAAAGAGCTTTGGGTGGCATAGCTGGAGGTCATCAAGAGGTTGGTGTCAGTGGACGAAGTGACAGGACACCTTGGGTGGCTTGGCCAGAGGTCAGCATCGGCAGAGAAGAAGAGGCCAGACAGGATGCTAGCAAATCTGCCAGAAATGTGTACTATTCAGTAGCATGGATACATCAACAAAATTACAGGTTTTAAATACATGGCCAAATTACCAAGAATCATCAGCAGTGACATACACAACAATTCCCCACACACATCACATTAATAATGCAAAAGCACGAGAAAAGAAAAGCTCAAAACTGTACAATGGTTTCCAGTTCAACTGAAATACATAAATGAGAAAGTGATGTGAATATTTGCATATTCAAGTGTGAATGAAGCTTCAGTGTGTCCTCACCACCAAATAAATACAGCAACAGAACTGCAGTAGCAGCACAGATGTCATGTTCTGTTTTTTTCATAAATCCAATTAGATGGCGCTGCAACTTGCTCAGGCTGCACCCCGGCTTAAACAGCCTTTTTGCAGGGTCAGGGTCCCGAGAACACTCTTTAGTGTTACTTGTGATCTCAAGGCTTTAAGGTGGCACGCCATTAAAAACCAGCATGATTCTGTCATGTAAATAAAAGCACAGGCTCAGGAACACTTCCAGAAATCATTGCTATTTCATCCACAAATGCAGGTTAAAATTCTATCATGCAGAAAGAAGCCGGATCCAGAAAGGCTGCCGCTTTGTCTGAGGCAAAGCTCATTTAAAATGGACTGAGGCAAAGTGGAAGATGCCATGTCCTCTTGACCAAAGTGAAAAAGACCAAAAGCCTGCATCTCTGATGGTATGGTGGTGCATTAGTGACTGTGGAATTGGCAGCTTGCACATCTGGAAAGTCATCATCAATGCTGAAAAGTCTTTTTCAGGGAAGACCTTGCATATTTCAGCAGAACAATGCTAAACCCCCATGCTGCATGGCTTTGTAGTGCTGAAGTATCCTGCATGCAATCCAGACCTTTCACCAAATTAAAACATTTGGTGAATCATGAAATGAAAAATATGATAAAAATGAAAAATATGATGTCCTGATAAGATCCAGGACTGTTGAGCAAGTAGAATCTTCTATCAGAAAAGAATGCCCAGCAGCAGGTCTCCTCAGCTCCCAGACGTTTACTGACTATTGATAAAAGAAGAGGGGATGCCACACAGTGGTAATCCCAAGCTTGGATAAATGGGGAGAGTTGCGTCAGAAAGGGCATCCAGCATAAAATCAAAAATGATGATGTTCACAGATGTAGTGAAGGAGAGAATGCAGAGGGTTAGTGTGACAGAGGAGATTGCTCGAGATATGGTGAGAATGAGGCAGATCATTTGCTGTGGTGACACCTAAAGTTGAGCAGAAAAGACAAAGCAAAAGATACATACAGTTAGCTTACTAGTGTTAATTGATAGTATTCCATTCGTACATCCAAAAATTGGAACGGTCCTTGTGGTTTTCATTTGTTCTGAGTCTTTCTTAGTATTATTTTCTTCCCCTGTCTTCTGCTTTCCTCTGACTCTGTCACTATTAGTGTTAGTCTCCATGTCTTGGTGTTATTTTTTTTCTTTCTTTTTGGTGATTTCCTGTTTTACTTTGAAGATTAGGTATATCCTGTGTCTTAGTTTGGTTTCATTTCCTGGCTGCCATAATAAGTTTCATTTGTTTTAGATATCGCCACCTGTGTCTCATCCCCAATCAGCCCTCCATGAATGTATGAACTCGTATTTTATCATCTGTTTTCCTCCCTTGAGCTTGTGTTCCTTCACTCAGTCATATTTTTATGCTTTACTGTCAGACTCGGATTTAACTTGTCAGTTTCTTTAGTAAAGCTTGCTTTTGCTTGTTTGTTTGTTTGTGTTGTTTTGTTTTGGTTTTTTCTCCCTGTGCCATGTGTGCATTTGGTCCCTAAACTCATAACAAATATCACTTCTTTTCTCAGTCTATTGAAAGGAAGCAGAGCTATAGCCAACACACTACAGAACACTTGATATTGCCACATGAAGGAAACAGAGGAGCAGATGCAGAAAGAGAGTGATAAAAGTCAAAAAAAGTCTTCTGGCAATCACTAAGTGATGAAGTTATTCAGGCACCCAGAGTCTGCAATCTCCAAAAGCTCCATCGCATGTGCTCCAGACCCTGTGCTACCCTGTGCTTCTTGATTCACACCCAGCAGTACAAAAAATTCCTCAAAAGTTATAGGCTACTGTCATGAAACCACTCAGTACAGAAAGAATCAGTATGGCTGAATATTCAAGTTATCCAGTGACATAACAGTCATCCTCCAAGGAGTCAGAGCTCTAACACATTTTTCAAAAATAAAATTGGAAAAAAAAAAAAACTTTTTTTTTTCTCTTTTTTAATATACATTTCTTCACCAGATTCGAGAGAGGCCAGGAGAATATTACCTCACTCCAACTGGATTCTGCAGACAGCAGGCTTGCCCTGCAGACTCAGGAGATTAAGCAAACCCTGGACAAAGTTAATTGTCAGAAAGACTGCACGTCCAGATGACATCCCAGGTAGGGCTTTCAGGGACTGTGCACATCAGCTCGCAGAGGTTTTCACTGACATATCCAACCTCTCTCTGACACATACTACTGTACCTGCATGCCTAAAGACTGTCATCATCATCCCAGTGTCCAAGCAGACCAACATCACCTCGCTGAATGACTACAGACCAGTTGCGCATACACCCATTATAGCAAAGTGCTTTGAAAGACTTGTTCTGGGTCGTATCAAATTCTCACTTCAATCCTCCACATCAATATGCATACAGGACAAACAGATCAACAGAAGACACCATGGACACTGCCCTCCACACTGCATTGAACCATCTGGAACAGATGGGGACTTATGTAAGGAGGCTCTTTGTGGACTACAGTTCTGCTTATCACTCGCAGGCTGATCACAAAAAAATGCAGGCACTGGGTCTTAGCAAACAACTATGCATGTGGGTATAGGATTTTCTCACTGGTCGACCACACGCAGTGAGACTGGGCCAGAACAGCTCCCCAGCCCTGACTCTTAGCACTGGAGCATCACATGGATGTATACTGAGCCCCCTCCTCTACTCCCTCAACACTTCTGACTGTACTCCTGCTTACCTCACAAATATAATTAAATATGCAGATGACATGACAGTTGTGGGGCTCATCTCAGATTGCAATGAGACTGCCTACAGAGATGAAGTGCACAAACTGACTGAGTGGTGTGATATAAACAACCTGACACTAAACATCAAGAAAACAAAAGAGCTCATCATAGATTTCAGGCGTCACCAGCGGAAGCTCCAACCACTATATAAATAAACAAACAAAATAGCGGGAGAGGAAATGGAGAGGGTGTCTGGCTTTAAATTCTGGGGTGTCCACGTCAACGAGGAATGTTAACTCGGCTGCACTGGGTAAAAAGGCTCAACAGAGAATTTGCTTCTTCAGATCACTGAGTAAGGTGAGGTAAGGTAAGGTGAGGTGAGGTAAGGATGCTGCACAGGCCTGGTGTACCCACAGACATGAAAGGGGACTGGAAGATGTGCTCCAGTTGTAGGGGGATCAAACTACCCAGCTTCCTTGGGAAGGTCTATGCCAGGGTACTGGAGAGCAGAGTCAGTTTGTTAGTCAAACCTCGGATTCATGAGGACCAGTGTGGTTTCTCTCATGGCCATGGAACACTGGACTAGCTCTTTATCCTCTCAAGGATAAATGAGTTAGGAGTTGCCCACCAATTTGTATTGTGGACTTGGAAAAGGCATTTGACCGCATTCCTTGAGAGATCCTGTGGGAGGTACTTCAGGAGCATGGGGTGTCTGACCATTTGATCCCTGTACAACCCCAGCAAGAGTTTGGCTGCACTGCCGACAATAAATTGGACTTATTTGGTGGAGCGCCCATTGCGGGTCAGGGATGAGTTGCTGCCCCAAGTGGAGGAGCTTAAGTATCTCTGTTCACGAGTGAGGGGAGAGCGTAAGAGCAAATCTGTTGATTTACCGGTCAGTCTACGTCTCTACCCTCGCCTATGGTCACAAGCTTTAGGTAATGACCAATTAGTTTAGTTTTAGTTTAATAAAAACTAAAATTACATTTTCTGATTGCCAAAGGTTAGAGTTAGTTTGGGGACACTGACCTCAACTCTATTAACATTTATGTTCTTTTATGTTCTTTGTGGTCCCTTATCACATGATCATTTCTTGTAGAAAACTTTTCCTCCTGCTTTTATAACCTGTTATTTTAGTTTTCTATTCTATTTTTTTCTTTTTTTTTATTCTAGTCTTCTACCTACCATTCTTATAATGTGCAATACTTGTTTTTTTTCCCCTACATGTTGACACTGAAACAGGAGAACTTTCTAATCTCACTGTAGAGCCCTTATAATGACACTAAATGTATTCTATCCTTCTATTCTTTACCCACTCTTGTAAAATTCACACTCTGGCTTTCTGGAGTTGAAAACTTGTTTAAACGAAGCACTGAGGCCTGAAGGCAGCTCATCAGAAAGCAGTAAACCTAGAAGGTCTGCTTTTCAGTGGGCACATTATAAATAAGTGCTGAGTTTGAAAATCATTAAACTTTTTATATTAAACAGTAAATATTCAGACGCCTTTATCAACCAACAAAGGGCTTAAATTTCTTGTGAGACTTTGAGGAAAACTGGAAATTGAGTCTATAGACTCTCTGTAACCTAAACCATGTTTAGGATTCATGTTAACAATGAAATTATAAGAAGACCTAAATAGTTGCCTTGCTTTATACCCTTTTTAATAAGAGAAAGTGTTTTGCTAAAGAACACAGTTGGGTGTAATGTCACCTGTAATGCAGTACTATAGCATTACTAAATTCAGTAATCACATTAGTTACTAATCAAACAATTATGTCATTACCTGGGATCATAAGGTTCAAAATTGTCTGCATGATGAGTGGATGGCAAAACAACTACCCAAAATTCCTTTTTTATGGTCAATAATTACTTGATCTCAGTTCATGTGGGAGCAACTGTTACTTGGAAATTATTGCAAGAGGGGAGAAGAAAGTGATGGTAAAGAGAAAACTGGCATCAAAAACTCTATTATACACAATAATATGATAATAACAGAGTCACCTGAACATAGAGAGATGCAGGCAAAGGTTGATTTTCAACAGATAAGAAAGGAAGACTTTGTAGTCAGTTCTGTGATAATAAAGGAGACAAACAAAGACCACTTTTTTGTAAGCTATGTAAACAGTTTTTAAGTGTGATTATTTTCTTTGTTCCCTATTTTCAAAGACTTGAGAGATAGCTTAGGGTTAGGGTCATCATTGACGACGACTCAGAGGGGTGCCATCGAGCCCTTGAAACATCCAGATGGGAAAGTTGTGAACAGGGAAGTCTAAACAAAACCCAACCCTGATCATTTTACTTTTTGGAATTTAACCACCTGAGAACTAAAAAATCATCACCCTAAACCTAACCCTAACTTTAACCATGCTATGAGATCATGTAACTTTTGCTCTTTTTAAAAATTGTTCTCCCACATCTTGTCAAACAGGGGCAAAAGAAAGTGATCATGCACATTAAAATCTGTTTACTTTTTTCCCCCCAAAAAATGATTGTGATTTGCCTCCAAAACACAGTATTTGGGTTTGGGGCTGTGGCTGAGGTCATCACCGGTGACGACTTAGAACACCCCAAAAAAGATCTGTGGGTGTCCTCCTCACAAGGATGCAGATTTCTGTAGCTTTTCTCACACTGTAGGCGGCGTCTGCTTGTATTCATTCATCTCTCTCTCTCTCTCTCTTTTAACATTCTGCTATATATTGTTTTATGACTCTCTCTTCACTCCACGTCAAGCAGTTATTGAGTTACTCAGATAAAAATTGAACAAACTGCCCTAAATTGCAGGGAGATGGGCAACTTAACTGAAGGTCACATTTGCATACAATTTCCCACTATTGACTTGTAACCTGAACAACGGAGGCTCTGAGAGGCGAGTATTCCCACTGACAGCGGCAACATGCTTGAGTGCCGGTGAGAAAGCCCCGGGGCTGTGTAAAGGCTCCCGGTAAAGTGTTTGTCACACACGCTGAAGCTCATTTTTTTTTTCCCAGACAACAAGCTTTCCCTCTTCTTCAGAGCACCACGGGCGCACACAGCAACAGTGACAAAAAGTGCCTCTGGTGCAGAAATGTCATGCAAATTGACTTGTTAGTAAATCTGGAATATGCGGCTCTCGTTGCGCAGGTAGAGTTTAAAAAAAGAGAAGAAAGGCAAATACATTTCCAGAGAGTCAGTACAGATGAAAAATGGGGCACTGATGGCCAGTGCCCTCCATCTCTTCTTGACACAGTTAGAGCCTGGAGTAAAGCTCCTCAAGCACCTTGGCTCTCAATAGCAACTCATGATGATTTCATTTTTCTAAAGTTCTCCATAATAGCCCCTCTGTCTTTTCTTTTCTGTTCTTTTCTTTTCTTTTCTTTTCTTTCTTTTTTTTTTTTTTTTTTTTGGCTTCACATCAAGATGTATTTTAGGCTTCTTACCCCCTGCAAGCAACATGTGACCAGCTCTCATTAATTTAATCATACACTCCACCCATGGTACTTATCAGTGGGTCGTGGCCCATTATAAATACAGTTTTCTCTATTCATGCACACAGTGATTCCCAGCAGGGTTGAAGAGTAAGTGATTAATTTGATTGGCTTTCCCCTCTGGCGGTACATCCTCAGACTTGGCGAGAGTTTTGTCATTGTGCTGAGCAGATGGGAACAGCTACTGCGCTCCTGATGAAATTTTATGCAAGCGCAATCTCACCTCCGTGCAGCACAGTGACACGCACCCTGTCCAACACGCTTTTTGTTTTCACTGATAAAACTCGACTGTGAAATATACATTAATTACTTTGCATCATGTTTGCTCCCAGACAGCAGTACATTAACAATTAACATTAATAGCAGGCACATAAACATTTGATAATGGGGATAACATAGCTGTAACCCTGCAGTATATTATAGTTAGTTTTAGAGGGTTTAAATATATGTATGAACAATTCAGAAATGCATTATGAGATTTACATCCTTAGTAATACTTTAATGCATAATGCAAATAAATAATTTAAATGATGGACAATTAAATGCATTTTTCTCCTATGAATAAGATTCTCTCTTTTTTCTAGTCTCTGTTGGGTCTGTTCTCCAAATCTTTGGCTATCCATGATGATTGCATGCCTACATCCTATACATCTTCCTTATGGTTGCTATAAGTGTGCACTAAATTTGTACTAAGAAAAAGTTTTTAAAAATTAAAAACATTAATGGTGTGCATTAAAGATATTTAAACCATTAAAAAAAACTGGTGTTTGTTAAAGTTTTGAGCTTTTAGTGGTCATTTAAATGACCGCAAAGATGTTCTAATTAAATATTTATCAATATCAGAACAAAAATTAAACAAATAAAATTAAGCTATGCCTTTTATATTTGGTTTTATTATTCAATTATCTGACAATTTTTTTGCTTAGAAGTACTTTGATTGTCAGGGAATAGGAACTGACTGAATATCACTTTAGTATTGAAGTGTCATCAACTGCAGGAAGGCAACCTAAATGCAGCCTCCAGGACAGACTGAATAACTAAAATCAAGCCTTTATTTTGGCTGATAAAATCTAAAAAAAAAAAAAATACAAAAGTCACTAAATGAAGAGGGAGGGCTTCAATACTCAGAATGATGACAGAAGGGAAGTAAAACTGAATGCAAGAAACAGAAAACAAAATAAAAACTACTAAAATAAAACAGGAAGTAACTAAGAAATGCAGAGGTTAGAGAAACACATAGAAACTTTACACTGAGGGAAACACCGGGGAAGGCCAGGACAAACTCAAACAAAAATTATGAATAATAAACAAACCAAGAATCAGACAGAAAACCTCACATTCTTCTTCCTTTCAGTTCTTCACTCCAGCGGCCGTCGCAGTGGCTCAACTGCCTCCGTCTCACTGTATCCCAGCATCCTCCTCTGTCCCACCAACTCCTCTGCATGTCCTCCTTCACTACATCCATGAATCTTCTCTGTGGTCTTCCTCTTTCCTTTCTGCTTGAGAGTTCCATATTTTGCGTCCTTTGTCCACTGTATCCATTACCCCTCCTCTGCACACGTCAAACCATCTCAGCCTTGCTGCTCTGACTTTGTCGCCAAAATGCTCCACCTGAGCTCTCCCTTTCATGTACTCATTTCTAATCACTCCTAGTGAAAATCTTAACAACTTCAGTTCTGCCACGTCTAGGTAGGCCTCCTGTCTTTCTGTTAGTGTCATCATCTCCAAGTCATACATCATAGCAGGTCTCACTACCATTTTGTAAATCTTTCCTTTCACTTTTGCTGCTGTCCTTCTGTCAGAAATGACCCCTGGCTCTTGTCTCCACCCTGCCTGCACTTCTTTCTTCTGCACTGTCCACTGCTTTGGATGATTGACCCCGTGTATTTAAACTCATCTACCTTCACTACTTCTACTCCTTCACACACACACACACGTATTCTGACTTGCCTCTACTGACTCTTCTCTCCAGAGCATACCTCCTCCTCTCCAGGTTCTCTTCCACCTTGTCTCACTACAGATCACAATGCCATGCAAATGTCATAGTCCACAGAACCTCCTGCCTGACCTCATCTGTCAACCTGTTCATCACCATTGTAAACAAGAAGGGGCTTAGAGCCACTTACTGATGTAATCCTACCCCCCACCTTGAACCCATCTGTCACTCCTACCGCACACCTCACCACTGTCTCGCCTCACATACAACTCACCATAAGCCTATTCCTTTCCCTTTGCCAAACACTTTTTAATCAGAGTAGCGTCAAGTCAAATAAACTTCTGGGATATTGATCTGGTCAGTTAAGTAGCAGAGGAGGTTGTTCATCAGTTCCAGCTGCTTTGGTGTTGATGGAATTAATAACAGGTGCACTAGAGGGGCACCATTAACTTATGCACCAGCATAGGGTCTGACCCACTGTCAGACCCTATGCTGGTGCAGTGGGTCTTGTTTTCCTCCTGGTGCATGACAATTCACAGCCTCATGTGGCGAGAGTATGCAGGCAGTTCCTGGAGGATGAAGGAACTGATACCAATGACTGGCCCCCCACACTCACCTGACCAAAATCCAATAGAACACCTCTGTGAAATTATATTATGGTCCATTGCCACCAGGTTGACTGTCCAAGAGGTCAGTGATGCCCTGTTCCAGATATGGGAGGAGATCCCCCAGGAAACCATTCAACATCTCATCAGGAGCATGCCCTGACGTCAGGCATGCATACAAGCACGTGGAGACCATCCAAGCTATTGAGTACCATTCTGAGTTGCTGCAATGAAATTTCATCACAATGGACTGGCCTGCTGTATAATTCTTTTCACTTTGTTTTTCAGGGTGTTTTTGAGTTCAGCAGTCTGTAGGTTGGTAATTTTTGTTTCTATCAAACAATATGGTTTCCCTTTGTTCCCACTCCATCAGTATAGCTATCCAGAATGATTTTTTTCCCCATTGAGATATAAAGACTGCTATGTCAGAATGCTGTTCATCGACTTCAGTTCAGCATTCAACACAATCATCCCTCAACAGCTCATTCTCAAACTGGACCGGCTGGGGCTGAACACCTCCCTGTGCAACTAGCTACTGGACTTCCTGACTGAGAGACCACAGGTAGTTTGGGTCGACAGCGACACATCTAGCACCATCACTCTGAGCACGGGGGCCCCCCAAGGATGTCTGCTGAGCCCCCTCCTCTTCACACTGTTCACCCATGACTGAACACCATTGCACAACTTTAACATCTTCATCAAGTTTGCGGACGACATGACCGAGGTGGGTATCATCAGCAACAATCATAAGACAAACAACAGGAGTGAGGCGAGCTGCCTGGCCTTGTGCTGCAACCACAACAATTTTTCTCTGAATGTGGAGAAGACAAAGGATATAGCTGTAGACTGTAAGAGAACATGCTCTCTGATCATCAACAGTGCTGCTGTCACAGGAACCTTCTCCACAAGCTGCAAAGAGCCAGAACCCCAGCCCCCATTATGTGCACATTCTACAGAATCACAATCATGACCATCCTGACCAGCCGGATCACAGTCGGGTATGGCACCAGCACCTTGCCACAGGACCCTCCAGTGCATCGTTAGAGCAGCTAAGAAGATCATCACACACACACACACACACACACACACACACACACACACACACACACACACACACACACACACACACACAC
>JAVDPK010002212.1:1306615-1319029 GCA_034780415.1 Cichlasoma orientale
CACACACACACACACACACACACACACACACACACACACACACACACACACACACACACACACACACACACTCCAAGACATCTATAAGACCCGCCTCACCCACAAACCCCTCTGTATTGCTGTCGACCCCACCCACCAGTCACACACCCTCTTCAGCCAGGTGCCATCAGGGAGGAGACTGCAGAGCCTCCGGGCCAGGAGCAGCAGACTGAGAGACAGCTTCATACACCAGGCTGTCAGGGCACTCAACTTCCTTCCTACTCTGCCCCACCTCCTCCGGCCCCTGCATTCACGAGCCCCTGATCCTGACTCCCCCCATGCACAGCCAATACTCAGGAACACTTATCGTGTATATATATATATATATATATACATATATATATATATAATATGTCATATTATGCACTTTCACTTCAAAGACTTTAACTGTTACATGCCTTGTGTCTCTGGCATTTTTTGTAATTATTATTATAATTTTTATATTTATTTTTAATAAGATTTTTATTTTTAGTACTTCTACATTATTTTTCACTTTTATTTATACCGTACAACTTCAGATTTAGATTTAGATTTGTGTTTGCACCTTTCCACCTCAGATCTGAGATTAATGCAGTTTTATTTTCAATTGTTTTGAGCAGTGTATAAACTGCAATATTCTACACAGTCATTCCTGTTTTTCAGTGGAGGAAACACTTAACAGTTACTATGTATTTCTTAGTGCATGACTCATGCTTCAAGTGTTATTAGCTCAACCTGTTTGATGGAACAGGCTGCTGTGCTAAACACATAATACAGGCGTGGTCAGCAGAAAATACACACTGACTTTGCTACAATTCATTTTGTTAAGATGTGGGATAGATAGAGTATCCCCTTATTACAGTTAGTCCATTATTGACCTAACTTTACTCACAGCAGTTTTTCCAAATGTGGTGCTCCTGCGCGGCACCTGACTGTTTCTTTCAGTGGTGCATCCCACTGCGAGTCCTTTGTTTAAGAAATTCGTTTTTCATTCATTTAAAATGCAGACTCCCTAAAAATCGGCATCCATATTGATTGGGCTTAAGTAATAGTAGGTGTCTCCAGCTTTTCATTTAAAATTTTCTAAATTCAGCTCAAAGTCTTCAATTGATTTACACATCTTAGTTCCAGCCGCAGCCATGAATCAACATGCCTTTATCTCTTTATGTCCCTTTTATAATTACAGCTGCATTGTCTTAACAACGATCGTGCCTACAATGAGACGCTTTCTTTCTCACTTTGTAGCACAGATGCACTTCAGAGGCGCCGAAGGAAGCTGGGGGAGGTGGAAGCGAGCTTCAGCTAGGTGCTTGAATAATGGCTCATGAAGTGTTGATAACCTTTCAGCTTATTATGCCAATTAGAGTACACAGCTGGAGGAGGAAATTAATTCAACACCGGGCCATTTTGTTTGTTTATTTACCGATGTGTGCGGATTGAAATGGGGTAAACAGAGCTTGATGATCGAGGCTTTTGCTTGCCGCCACAGTGACGGTCATCGTTTTAACCAGACGCACAATTCATCCCTTTAATTTCCAAAGCGACTCCAGAGATGCTTGGGGTCTAATGAAAACTACCCGTTTAAACACATGTAGGTAATCATAAGGCAGTCATGAGCACATGAAAGCTGGTTTTATCATTAGATATATCTAGTTTGAATGCGGCAAGCATGTAAGTAAGTCACAACAGATGACGTTAAACTCTAAAGATAAGCTGACAAAAGACCAATAGTACCATAAAGCAAAGAGAAAGGACAGGGAATTCATAATCAAGCAGCAGATGGAAAATTTTCTTTTGAGACCACACAGTTGGCTCATTTTAAACTGAAAGATGTATGACAGGAGAGAGGAAATTGTGCTTTCCTCTGTTCTCCTCGAGCCATAATGTGGGTTTCCTCTGAACTGGTGTAATTCCCCTCCCAAGGGTACAAGGTTGTTCCACATGAGCTGGTTCCCTAATAACCAACCCAAGCCTCCCATTGCAAAATCCATTAAGGTCAAGTCATGCATAGTTGATTGAACATCTCGTCTGGTGGTCTGCTAAGGAGAGCCATGAGCCTAAGAATACCACATTAATCAGAGGCAAAATGTTTTTATGGTTATGGAACCGCAGATGTTCTTTAGGGGACTTTTTGGCACATTTGTATCATTAGCGCATAAGTCTGATTTAGAAGCATATTGCAAGCAATGACTTGACGTATGAGTGCAAAGCCAGATGTAAACAAAAGGAAGGGACCTTTAAATTGTAGACCCAAATAGTCTAAAGGGAGTATCTCTGGTTGGAACTCCCTAGGAATCTCTGGCATCTTTCACCACTAAATATTACTCTGCTGCTTGGAAAACAAAAAAACAACAAAAAAAAACCCCTCTGATGACAGTAACCTGCTGTTGTGCGAATGCAAAGAGGTGCTTCAAGAGCACCCTGATCTCTCCTCCACCTCCTTCTATTCACAGGCAGCCTGTGTTCTCCCTGCTCCATTAGTTCAGACACCGCATCCATCCCGCCGAGCCTCACACGGGGGAGGCAGAACCAAGGACGTCACCGTCTGATGCCGTGCGTGTTCTCATGTGTGTCTGTGTGTTTTGTATTGTGGCGGTGGAGTGTAGCACCTACGAAATGATGCAGCCAAGCGTGAAATCACCTCTCTTCAGGTTTAAAGGGCTTACATGGATTTTTAATGATGAGCCTGTATCTTTTATGTGCCAAATATACTCAATGACTCCATTCTTTCAGATGCATATTTAACAGTAAGAAAGAGGATGGGCTGTAAAAAGATTAATGAGATATGCGTAGATGCAGGTGTCTGTCTTCCTCTTTGGGGTAACAATGAAGACGTCGTGTTCTTTGAGGCTGCCATTTGCATTTTCTTTTTTTTAAGAAAGCATCAAGCTGACGAGAGGACAAATTAATTATGGTTAAAGAAGACAATAACGAATGTTTAGTTTATCCTGTTACACTTTATTTAACACTTAAAAAACATTTAATCATTTAGCTTAGACACTGCAATACACCGGTACAAAGTCGAATTATTAATACTGATAAAAAGTATTACTTATCCTTTCAAGTATTTATATACTAAGTGCAGTATAAAAAAAAGCATGTAAAAAATGTTACAGTTTGTGTGAGTGTTAACTTGCTGTACGTATGTACAAGTATTTAATAGATGCTTAAAAATTCTTATAAGTTAAGATATTATTAAGAGTGTTAGGTGTAACAAATACTAGTAACATAACACATTACTCTGCTACAGTGTCAAAATGAGCATATGTACTGTTAAAATGCCACATATCCGTGTTCCCTGTGAAAGAAAGAATGTATCCAATCATGCAGGCGTGTGTGTCAGTGAGCATGTTAAGGTCTGCTAGTGTGTTGGCAGAGAGGACCAACATGTAAGTATTCACGTTACTTTGTGTCAGGGTGATAGTTAGAGTCTGTCAGCTGTTTTTGAAGAAACATCTGTAGCTTCACAGCACCGATGGTGAGGCTCACTGAGGAGGAGGATGATGTCCGTGCTACAGCAACAAAAAGAAGGAAAGAAAGAAAGATGCCATTCTTTTGGCCGACAGTATTTGCCAAATTTAAATGAAAGCAGAGCTCTATGAGCACAAGCAATAGCACTGATTCCAAGGAAGAGGACAGCGTTCCAATCAAACAAACAAAAAAGTGTTTACAAAAAAGCAGCAAAACCTTTGTCCTGATTTAAGCCCAGATATTTTGTGACCACTAAGTTATAAATCCAAAACACTTCCCTTTGGCTACCTCTTAATGTCCACACGGTTGCTGGTGGGCAGTTTAGGGGGAGAAACAGAGTTAGGCTGGACCTGTTTGGCAAGCCTAAATGGAAAATGGAAAACGAAAGAACAAAGGGCATGGAAGAGACGGGATTTGAAACGTAACATCTTCTAGTTTCTGAAAATGTGTTTATTTGGCATGTGGCCAAAATCCACCCTATCCCCCACTCCTTGGTGGGTCACCAGCAACCCGGTGGATGGTAAGAAGTTACGTTTCATTTGTCTACCACCTTTTCATGTGGACAGTGGCATGAGGTCAATACCAAAAGCTTGTAAAGTGGATGGCTTAATGGGGGCTCAGATGGAGTCTAGCTATAGGGTAAAACATGATTTATTAAGATGTTTTGCCTAAAGATTTGAAATCAGAGGGATTAAAGTAGTTAATTTTCAATATTTAACTTTTAAAATCAATGCAGAGGTTTCCTGACTTTCAGTTCTGGAGTAAGTTGAGATCAAGTTAACCTGCAGGACTGAAAAATAAGGCAGAACCTGCAGATCCTCTAATGGCAACCTAAGGCTGGGTGTCATCATGGTGGCTATATAATATCTTTTATCTACAAGACAGAAGAGTAGAAAGTACTTCTACTGGCCAAGTATCTTGTAAAAAACAAAGGGCGACCTCAAAAATGCTGCAGTTCCTCTAGGTGCCTTTTTTAATGGTACCAAAAACACACCAAGCTACATCAATCTTTTATACTGTCTATGATACATTCTGTGATCAAGCTCCATTATAGCTGTCTGTCTGATAAACATCTTTAATATTCAGACCTCAGTTTGTAAGAGGGGTTTTCTGTAACGCACAGGACGTTTCACTGCCCGATTGAGACAACCCCGATAGAATCATCAGAATTGTTTAACTAGTAAAATACTAACATCTGCTGGTTAATTAATTTGGCCTTTTGGAGGAACTACCTCATCAACTTTCTCTTTGCCATCATTATCAGTACTTAAGGAGTGTTCATAGGAGGTAATTTTGTTGCCGTCCAGGTTCACAAGAGAAACCAGGTTGCTAATGTGACCATAATGGGAGAGCTAATTAGACCATGAGGTAAATTAGTAGGTTACTTCATATTAATACAAGACCAAAATTCTTTAGCCTGTTGGCAGCAGTGAGGCTGGAATGATAATTAACCTGCTTAAATTATTCACAATCAATAGTGGGGAAAAATGCTTAGCTCGAAGATTTCCCACTTTTTCCTTCCTAGCTACAGCTACAGCTATGTGGTATAGAAAAAGACTAATAAATTACGGGCATATCACCAGAACTGAAGCCAATACTATTTGGATGGTTTGAACCCCTAACAGGCAATTTATGAGATAATTCCATTAAAAGGCCCCAAAATCCAAACACAGTGGAGAGGTCCACTTCAGTGATTCAAATTAGTGGACGTGAGGCTTAGCAGTAGGCTGTAGTTCCCTGGGTCATCACACCTGTCAATCAAAGTGACAACAACTCTAACTTTAACACTAGAACCGCCAGGATTGTAAACCGCGTCCTACAACAACAGCAGCAATGGCAAAGAGGTAATTTCTTGAAGTTTTTAATGTCACAGTCCAGCACTAGTTTTGGAGTCTGTAACACTTCCTGAGTCCAGGAGGAGCTGAGCAGAGGTTCTTTCACCCCTTGGGTGGAGCGTGGACTTTTCATGCCTCAGCCTGACTACTTGGGTCTCATCAGTCTCATCACCAAGCTGGATTTAAGGACCAGCTCCAGCACCCAGGCTCTGCCAGGTTATCTGCCTCCTCAGTGTGGTAATCAGGCTCCTCTCTGTTCCTCATCTAAAAGTTATGTCTTCCTGTACTAACTCCCGCGTCTCCCTGTTCCCGGTGTGAACTCCTTTGGCTGAAACGTGGATTACTCACCCAAACTGTCTCCGCCAAGCTGGTCTGCCTTACCTGAAGGCTCTCTTTGGAACACTCACCCTCCGATGGGCTCCTCTCCTGTAGAAAAACAAAGCAGTGGCCTCTCTCTTGGAAAGCAGCTCTCAGTACTGCAGGTAAACAGTCTCTCCAACTGGAATTTCCTCATGGAATCTTTCTGTTTGGATCATTTGGACTAATCACTCTCTCCTCTCTCCCAGAATGACCCCTCCCATGATCAGACCTGTTTCCCAGAGCTAGCCTGGGTATCACTCAGTTGTTATGGGAGCAAAAAAAAAAAAAAAAAAAAAAAATCCACATAGGCCAAAACTGTTTTTGTACCAGGCTGTAAATATGCCTTTAAATGCTATTAAGCATTCTTAACATGGGAAATGCTTCACCTTTGGAGTCAAGCTCAGGTGGCCATTAGAAGAACTGCAGCTTTTCTTATGTGTTGGCTTCATTTCTGGATTAGCTCATCAGACTCACCTATCCACTGTCAGACTTCGGATTTTTATCACCAGCATGCAGCTATTGTGCTTTGGATCAACTACTGCTTTTAACCTTGAGCTGATGCTTTATTTACACAATGGATTTGTTAACCTCTTTAGTTCAGTTCGTTGTGTTCACCGCGTCTCGTGAATAGCTATTGACAGCCCATGTGTTTATTGAAGAGATACTAATACAATAACAGCGCAGCCAAAATGAAATACACCACTTTTGAAAACACTCTAAGCTTGGTTGCGTTACACGATGCAGACCAGAGACGTGGCATCCCCCAGTTACAGTAATTATGTACTGCAACGGTGCCAATGAATTTAAAGCAGCCACATTATTACAACTGACAGTAGACTCATCTCTTCATCACTTATTCAGTGCAAGGCAATTTTCCAAGGCTTCCCCAGATGGCTGTCAATTTTATGCAAAACGGAAAAGAGATTCAGTCTAGCCAGGCTCAAATTGATATCTCCAAGTCATGGGCTGGATGGCTGTTTGAAAGTGTTGAAATAAAGTATGGGGTTTGGGTCTCATGTCTGCCTGACAAAAAGTGACAAAGAAAAATACATGTTTTGCACAGATATTTTTCAAGAAGGATGACAAAACATCCTGGCTGGCTTTTATGGAGCCATTTATTCCACTTTAACATCTCCCACACTTTTAAGGGTCACTTAGGTTGCGTTAAAAGTGGCCATTAGCACAGCTTTCAGAGACAGGGACCTCATGGACGAGGATCACCTCTTGTCTGTTCTTTCTGTGTAAATGCAGCGGTTCAACCCCAAAACAAACATATCACGCAGGGTTAAATTAGAATGTGTCCAGATAACACATCACAGCCTGCTGGAAATGCATTAACACCACAAGCATCAAGTGTACTCACTTTATTTACTTTGAGCAACCAGTAATTATTATTTTTGACCTACACAATGTAAAAACCCTGATACAGAGCTTTGCTGTGCCATCCATACATCTTTTCTAATTGATTCTAATTGTTGTGGTGCAACTGTGGTTTGGTGTTTTTGTCTTGCTTTTGTTTTTCTCCGAGGGTTGTTTATCGTTGTGTTTGACGGGCAGCGTTTCGGCAGGAATTTGGTGATGCCTGAAGAAATCTGTTCCATTTTTGTTTCGATGTCATCACCCCTCCATCTTTCTGAACGCGGTAACTCGAGAACAACGTGACCCGGGATGTTCAAATTCATACCAAAGATGCATCTACTAAACAGACGATCTCCAATCTTGGCAACCTTGACCTTAAGGTTAAGGTCAGAGGTCAAGTTTTTCTGAAAATTTTGCCAATGCGATAACGTGATAGTGAGTTCTTACCACAATAATGGCACAGAAAGTGACAGTATCCTCAGTGGTTTATATTTATTATAATTTTATAATTTCTTATTCCAGGTTGTTACTTAGCCATTTGCTTTTGAATTGATATGATGAATAAAGCCATTAAGGCTCATGTGTACCCCATTAAGATCTACTGAGACCTGTGATTATGTGTTCTTGAGCTTGTACTTCTAGGGGATTTGTGCCACCTAAAGATTCTACTGCCAGGAGGCTGAGGGGGAGCAGTGGCAGCAGACAGTATTTATTTATTTATTTTTGGCTGTGGTTTATAATTATGATTATTTTTTATTGCATATATTTGCATTTTTACCAAATGCTTAGGTGCTGAGGATCAAAGTTCTGGTTGCCTTGATAGTGGCCTTCAGCACATCTGTATTTTTGGGTTGGGTGTTCCTCATCTTCCTCTTCCTCGTCTGTACAGTACGCGGTGGCTCACGATGCGCTGGCACCAGCTTTGCTCCACTCCTTGTGAAGCTCTCACAAGTTCTTGAGTCAACTTTTCTTGAGAGTCCACTCGAGGCTGGTGTGCTGTGATTTCGATTCTAACCCTCAAAGAGTTGATGATTTTGGCTTCCACTGACCGTTCTTATGTCATTTGGTTCCCAGCAAAGTACACAATGTGTGTCAGTAAAAACGTGAATACATCAACCATTTCATTCATCAAGTGTTCCCTTTATTTTATTTTTTTTGAGCAGTACATTAAAAATGAATGCCTACTTGAGTAACTAAAAATATGGTCATAGTCACTGAATATGAATGACCTCAAACCATTTTTTTTGTTGTAACCTGTGAACCTGAGTGAGACTAAATGTACTTGTGTAGCTAACACAGACTTTAATGCCATCACAGTGTAGACCTGCATTACTGAATGAAGAAGAACAAGTCAATGTTAACGCATTTTTGCACGTGCAGTGTGCAGCAGGGTAAGCGGGTCACCCTGGTGTTTTTGCATTTTATCTTTTCATCTATCTGAGACAATGACGACCACAATAAATGCACTGCTGGAGAATCTCCTCACTCTTGCAGCCCCAGAAACTGGAAGATTTTACCATTCAAATCAAATCAAATCAAATCTCTCACATGCAGTTTGGTTGATGCAAATCAAAATCATGGGAACATGACTGTCCACATCAGTCAAATGATGTGATGAACTCGCTAAACTCTCAACTTCATGTTCACATTCTGCAGCGTCTTCCTTTTTTTTCTTTTGGGCCAGTTTTTTTCTGAACAGAACATTGGGCACGCAAGGGCATCCGTGACCAAAAGCTCCTTATGTTTCTGCTCCATTGTTCAACAGTTTTTCACTTTCCCCCCAGGAGCATGATGGAAAATAATCTGACAGGGAGTCGAGTTGTAGTTTTGCGATTAGTGACCCCTGAAAGAGCCCCAGTCTTTGCAAAATCTTGCAGACTACGACTGAAACCTTTGACTTATGACACATTGTTTTTAGATGTGATAGGGTGGCAGACAGCAGTCTTTCACAAGTCTTTGCAAAGTTTTCTAGTATAAGGTGGGCTTAAGCCAGCCTTTGTTCATAACAGTCTATAGAATGTTTTAAATTAGATGCACCAAAAGAATTTAAGCCTTAACTATCGCCAGTCTTATCTATATGCATCCACGTGAATGTGCATGACTACAGCTGTCTGCATGAATTGTGTTTTTATTTTGTCATGTCTGATTTGTAGCAACACCAGATCAAAGCAAAAGAAAATGGATTTTCAGTGATATTGAAATAAGAAAATCAATCGAGCTCTACAGTCAGCACAAGAACACCCCGACTGTCCAGCAGTCTAATGATGTAAGGACAAAGTGAGCGGATATCTCTGATGAGGCAAAGAAAGGCTTTTTTTTTTTGAAAATATGAGCAACAGCTCTAGAAATGGTGATATTTTCTGGGTGAGGATTCAACTGCTTTTAATTGATCTTTCCAGCTGTGATGCTGGGTATGGTCAAAAAACAAACTGTACATCCAGCGGTAGCGCTTCATTAAGTTCAAACAGCCATTTCCTGCAGACTCAAAATCTCTCAATCAACTCCTCTTTGCTGCGCTCATCGAGCTGATCGCTTCTGGCCCTCCTGTTTACGGATCTGCTCGTTTTAAACCCAATATCTGACATGAAACTGTCTTCAGTGTTACAAACTGTACTGGAATATCCAAGTGAAAAGAAGGTTTAAGCTGAAATGGCACAACTTTGTTACCGTTGGTGCATTTGTTACAATGCTGCTGTGTCTTTGTGCTGCACTAATAACTATCTGTTGACTCACTCGCAATACTGAGTGCTGGGTGGGAGAGGAAGCGGCGCTCCTCCACACACATTTTGTATTGACTTTATGGGGCAATAAAATGTATCCTTTTTGGAGTTTTTGGAACTAAAGAAATTCTAAACAAAGTAGACCCTGAGAATTCACAGTATAATGATGACATTTTATAGTCATATTGTATATAAACCAACAAGAGCCAAATGAGAGGGAAAGAAAATACCAAATCAGCCTCAGGCTTGTAATGCTGACAGATACAAAATAAAAACCCAAATTAACACTGGTATAGTCAATTTAGCTGATTCTCGGTGAGGTATAAGCTGTTTTGGTGGTAACTATTACAAATGACGACATCAGAAGTTAGAAACAGTAATGGTACTTTCTATGCTGGGTGTAGCTTCTACATATGAAAGGTGGAACCAGTGCAGGAGAGCTTCATTTCTCAGCCCCAGTGTTGCTTCTTGGTCAGGACCAGTACTTTTCACTTTACATATCTATCCCCCCTATTTTCTTTTACTTAGAAACACTGCTTAAATTTCCATCTGCTACACAGATCAGAACCAAGTATAGCTTTCTATAAAACTAGATGAGACAAATCCGTTAGGTAAATTTCAAGCACATCATAAGGATGAGTGTTTACTTTCTACCTTTTCTAACTTCTCTTACTTCTAAATTCAGACACCAAAGTTATTGTATCTGGCCCTGAACACCTCAGGAACACAATATTGAACAGTATAGCTGCTCTAAATTGGCCTTCAGCACGGAAGCTTGGAGTGATTTATGACCAGTAAATGTCCTTTAATTTGCACATGAAAAACACTTCAGAGCTGCCTTCTTCCCAATTATGTCAAAATTAGGAACACTGTCTCAGTAAAGATAAAAAAAAATTGTTTATATTAAGGATGCATTGATCCAACTTTTTCCAGTTCCAATACAGCACTGATACCTTGGCTCCATTCTAGTGTTAAATTAATAGGTTGTATTATTCATTCTGAGAAAGAGGCTGGGAATCTGAACCATTTCTTTCCTAACTCTGTAAAGCATGATGTAGCAATAAAATGCAGGAAAGAACGTACAACTGTGGTCAGAAGCTTACATCCACTCGTCATGGGCATGAGTGTCATGGTAATTTTGGGCTTTTAATGATTTCTTTGAACTGTTCTTTTTACAGGGTGAAATGATTGTACAGCATACGTCTTTGAGGAAAAAAAAGAATTGGCTGCATAAGCTTGAATTTAGGATTTTCTCAAATCTACACAGATGCAAAAGTATCCATCCATCCATCCGTCCAGCCATCCATCCATCCATCCGTCCATCCATCCATCCATCCATCCATCCATCCGTCCATCCATCCGTCCATCCATCCATCCTTTCATCCATCCATCCATCCATCCATCCATCCATCCATCCATCCATCCATCCATCCATTCTGCTTATCTGCTTATTATTGTAGGGTTTTTACCTTACAATATAAAGCACCTGAGGCGACTGTTTGTTGTGATTTGGTGCTATATAAATAAAATTGAACTGAATTGAATTGAATTGGATTATCTGTACAGGCTCAAATATATACATACACTCACTTAAATCCTTTAATGATCTTGACATCTTTTAACTTGACAAGGCCAAGGCCTATTAACATCTCATTAGTGATCGTGATCGACTGCCATCTCAGTAGTTTCTCTGCCAGTATAAAAAGGATTTGTTTGACAGCACCCACTGGACTGACCAACACTAAGAACAATGGGAAAGCCCGAGGAACTCAGTGAAGAGCTAAGAAGGATGATTGTAGATTTACACAAATTGGGGGATCCATTTCTAAACAACTGCAGATTCCAAGATCAGCAGTTCAAGTTATTCACACTTTGCCAGGGTGTGTAAGAAGGCCACTGTCAGATGAGAGAAACTTGGTTAGGATGTTCAGGAACAACCCAAGAACCACCAAGGCTCAAGCCTGCAGTGAACTGGAAATTGCTGGAACACCAGCATCACTGTCCACAGGGAAGCAAATTTTACATCGCTGACCAAAAAGGAAGCCTCTGCTCCAAAACTGACACCTTGAAGCTCGACTGAAATTTGCAGCTGCCTGTATGGACAAGCCAAACGCCGTCTGGAGAAAGGTTTTATGGTCAGACTGAGCTATTTGGCTACAATGACAAGAGGTATGTTTGGAGGAGTATAATTGAGGCTTTCAGCTCAGCCAGTGAATCTTTACTGCATAATACTGACATACACTCACACTAGTTTCTCTTTTTCCTGCTACCAATGTGGGTGCACCTCCTCATACACACACACACACACACACGCACACACTGTTGCCTGTGAAGTGAAGCCAACAAGAGACACGCAAAACAAAATAATGTTAAGTTCAATTGACAAGAATGCATTATGTTACTGTAAGTGCAATAAAAGCTCCCCAGACAGAGAAAGCTAGTTGGAGTTGTTCGGCCATGCTAGCTCACTTGATCAAAGTTAAGTAGAAAACTATTGCAGCGTCCAATGAACAGCTCTTGGTGCCACAGACACGACATGCCTTCAAAGTGCTGACTAGAGGTGGGCGATACCGAGAATTTTGGTATCGATCCGATACCAAGTAAATACAGGGCCAGTATCGCCGATATCGATACCGATACGATACTTTTTC
>JAVDPK010002212.1:1351209-1368600 GCA_034780415.1 Cichlasoma orientale
CGTGAAATTTAAAAAGTCGCGAGATTTCCTAGAATCGACTAGTCGACGAGTCGACTAGTTCGTGCAACCCCTAGTGTAGAACATGGGTGACTTTTACTGCCTGTGAATTCCACCTTTATTTTGCAAGAAGAAGAATGTGTTTGTCCTTTCAGATGTTAAATATTAGCCCTTTACGAAAAGCAAAGCTATTATTGAAATGCTATATGGCAAATATGAGTATTGCAGAGGATCCGCTAAAGTGATGACATATGCACTCCTCACCTGTGGTCCTGTCTTTGAGAGCAGTTTTGCACATCTCTATTCTGGCAGAGTGGAAAGGAACATAGCGGTCCTGTGGAGATGCCACTAGCACAATGTTCTTGAAGAACTGGAGCCCTACAAGGACATGAAACAAACACATAAAGGAGACAGCACCAAAGTAGAGAGAAAGAGGGCAAGACAGGGTAAAGGATTGAATTGGTTGTAAAATGCAAAGTACAATCACAAAGTACAATGACAGGTTTGATACGATAAAGCTGTGGGGGTTTTTTTCCTCTCAGCTCTCCTCTCAGTGTGCTTTTAAGAGAGAGCACTGGTGGGTTTCCAATGACAGGGTTTGGATCATTTTGTCAGCCTGCCACAGCTGTAGAGAGGGGGGGAAAAAAAGCATTTTCAGGCTTATCTTTTTCAAGCCTGTGTGACAAACGACTGCTTTGTTCCACTCACACAGTGGGGAGGCCTCTCACAGGCCTCTTGCAGCTCGCTGGCAGGGGTTTGAGTGTTAGTGAGCTGACACGTACAGAAATTTGACAAAAAAGACAAGATGACAACATTTTCATGAATATTTGAACAGCCTGCCTTTCAAGCAACAGTCTGTAAAGTGAGGCAGTCAATACACTGCCTCTGTTTCAGATTTGGCTGCTTTCAATCCATACCTGGTTTCTGACTCAGGAGATAAAGGAACGTTTTCCGTGGATCAACGTGATCTCTGAAGGTGAGCTGCAGCAGGGATCCTGATTTCTTCAGCTTCTGCATTAACCACAGACCTAAGCAAAACACACACACACACACACACACACACATACACACACACACACACACACACACACACACACACACAATAATGAGTCCGCATCCATCACAGTGGTTTGAGCAGTATGGATGATATTCTTAGATAAAAGACAAGATGCTGCTGAGAAGCGCAAAACATGCACGCAGCAGCGTGCCTCCTTCCCAGAGTCGAGCTGTGGCCTCACCCGTGCTGACCAATGTGCTGTTGTTGTACAGCGTTCCCAAGTGTGGACCCGACAGCGAGAGGAAAGTGTGCAGTTTGGGCAAATAGCAGCGGAAGCGAGGCCTCGTCAGCACCGAGCGGATGATGATGTTCCCCAGAGAGTGGCCGATGAAGCTGTTGGCCGAAGACAAACAACTTTCAGAGAGAGGAACTTGCAGCATGAGTGGGCAGCTGAAAAAAAAAAAAAACCAACAACAACAACAAAAAAAAAAACACCAGTGCCTCCAACGCTGCTGACCTACGACACTGCCCGATAGCTTTGATAGATTCCTCTGGAAGCAGGAACTGGTTGCAGCGGAAGCTATTTGGAGATTCCTGCTGCAACATGCAGTGATTACAGAAAATTCATTAACTTGTTAAATGTTTAAACATTCTCAAAGGCAATGACAACTCACTGATGCGAACACAGAGGACAAACCACACAAATTAATAGCGTCTTCCCAGCAGTGGGAAATATTAGATTCATCAAGCTATCTCTGCCACTTAGTTAAATTACTGTACTGTTGCGGCTCTACCCACAATCCCTCATCTCCATGCCTGCTCCTTCTCATCTGTCTCCTCCCAAACTAAATATAGAGATAATGTGGAAAGAACCAGATGCTGTTGTGGCAGTCCATTGCTTTTGTCTTTGATACTTGCTCTCTGGAGAATACTTCACAATAAAAAGAGTTAAGAAACTTGGGCAGAAACTCTCACAAAGAAATAAATTGGCACATTGAGGGCAATTAAGCGGGAAGATGAATAGCTTAATTTGATTGGAACTAGGCAGCACACTGCTGCATAAAGGAGTGCAGTCTATCATGTGAAAGTCACAAGCTTATTGGCACTGTATGATAAGAGCTTTTCATCCATTTTGTGCCACTTATCCATTCTGAGTCTATACATTATCATGAAGCCGTCGTTCTCAGAAGTTAAGGCATCCATGCTGAGCACAAGAATCAGTGAACAGTCTCTGCTGCCATCTGCTGACTGGACCGAATGCTGCTTAGATTCTTCCTCTTCTGGTTCACCTGAACCTCTCTAAAGGACCTACACTGTAGGTCCATTCAGCTAACTTTACATGCACATGAACTTGAGTGAGATCCCATTCTTAATCCATATGATGTCGGCCCACCCTTTGCATCTACAGCTTCAATTCCTCTGGAAAGGCTTTCCACAAGGTTTAGGAGTGCGTTTAATGGCATTTGTGACCATTCTTCCAGAAGTGCATTTGTAATGTATCCCAAAGGTGTTCTATTGGGTTGAGGTTAGGACTCTGTGCAGGCCAGTCAAGTTCTTCAAACTCACTCATCCATGTCTTTATGGTCCTGCTTTGTGCAGTCATGTTGGAACAGCAAGGGGTCATCCCCAAACTGTTCCCACAAAGTTGGGAGCATGAAATTGTCCAAAATGTCTTGATATGCTGAAGCATTAAGAGTTCCTTTCACTGGAACTAAGGGGCCGAGCCCAACTCCTGAAGAACAACTCCACTCCATAATCCCCCCTCCACCAAACTTTACACTTGGTACAATGCAGTCAGACAAGTACCGTTCTCCTGGCAACCACCAAACCCAGACTCATCCATCGGATTGCCAGACAGAAAAGTGTGATTCATCACTCCAGAGAACACGTCTCCACTGCTCAAGAGTCCAGTGGCAGCGTGCTTTACACCACTGCATCTGACACTTTGTATTGTGGTTGGTGATGTAAGGCTTGGATGAAGCTGCTCAGCCATTGAAACCCATTCCATGAAGCTCTCCACACACTGGAGCTAATCTGAAGGCAACGTGAAGTTTGGAGGTCTGCAATGATTGACTGCAGAAATTTGGCGACCTCTGTGCTCTATGCACCTCAGCACCCGTCAACTCTGTCATTTTACGTGGTCTACCCATTCGTGGTTGAGTTGCTGTTGTTCCCAATCGCTTCCACTTTGTTATAATACCACCAATAGCTGACTGTGGAATATTTAGCAGTGGTGGCATCTGATCACGGCATCACGCTGGAATTCACTGAGCTCCTGAGAGCGACCCATTCTTTCACAAATGTTTGTAGAAGCAGTCTGCATGCCTAGGAGCTTGGTTTATACACCTGTGGACATGGAAGTGAATACTTTTGGCAAAATAGCGTATTGAGGTTAGGTGTATGGTTGGGGTTAGCCTCACATTGGGATTTTTCATCTAGTTGACATACCCAAATACCCAAAATCTTATATCAGAGGAAATGCAGGACCATAATGGACTTCACTTGAAAGGTAACATATTCTATTTTCTGAAAGTGAGGCTGTTTGGAATGTGACTTGAATGCATTTTAACCCTGACTCTACCCCTAAGTGGTTCACCAGCAACCTGGTGGGTATTAATAATCAATCAAAATAAGATTTGTCAACATGCACGTGCTGCACAGTGTTAAACCTGGCCTACTGACCTGATCCTGCCTATGGTGAGATTGTACAGCTGGATGTGCTGAATGATTTCATCCAGCAGCCTGTCTGTCATGGTGTCAAAATCTGCAAACGTGTCAGCCTGGAGGAGAAAAGCAAGGCTGTCAGCGCTCTGCAAATTGCCTCGAAGCACTCTCACAGTTTTGCTCCCATCACCATCAAACATACCTGGTTCCTCTCAGACATGAGGAAATCAAGCCTGGATCCTGGCAGTCCCAGCTCTATAAAAGTCTTTACCAGCCGAAGGTCAGCACTGTTTCCTGGAAGCAGGAGAGGAAATGTACGCGCACAGTTTTAAGCTCTGCTTTTATAAAGACTGTTCAATAAGCATTTAAAAGATACCTGGAATGTGGTTTATGGAATTAGCATTCACAGGCTATACAGTGCAGGACATACTCTCTGAGACTCTATTACATTTACAATGCTAATAGGAAATCTTAGAAACGACTGTACAGAAAGTTATAGATGTGTCAGTAGAATCCAGAGGTGGAAATGGACTGCAGTGAAGCAGAAGATTTTACAATGTGCAACCTCACCATCAAGCCCGTGGACACACACTACAAGGTGTATGCCATCATCGAACTCCTCGTCGTCCTCTTCGGGAGGGAAGTAGGGGAGATCGGATGCCAGGAAAGGAAGGTCACTGTACAAGCTGGCCTGGAAGCTCAACTCTTTGAACAGCTCCTCTTTGGCCTTGTAGAAACTGGAGAAAAAAGAAATGACACTGTGAAAGAAAAATAGATGTTATATTCTATCTGAGTTTGCCTCTTTGACGTCTCAGTCGTCATAAGTTCTAACCCTAATCTAAACTTGTATTTTGAAGAAAGGCAAAACAGAAAATTTTTGAAAACGGAATATTTTATGATGTGACAGAATGATATTTTTTCTTCCCTGATAGCCAAGACTGGGGAGAACAGAATATAATTAAAAAATGTCCTCATTGCCTAGTTTTAGAGCTGGGGCTGGGGTTAGGGTTGTTACAGATGAGCACACAGACCTTAGAGCAGGGGTGGGCAATTCATTTTCCCAAGGGGCCACATGAGAAACTGGGACTGTGGAGGGCTGCACCAATAAGCTTATAAAAAGAGATAAAAAATGAATATTGAGAAGTTCAGCTTAATATTAACTTCATGTCTTTACAAGCTTAGTGATATGGCCCTCCAGTCCCAGTTTCTCATGTGGCCCCTCGGGGAAATTAATTACCCACCCCTGCTTTTATTTTTTCAAAAAGTGAAGCACTCCTACAGCTTTCTCTATCTGGGCCACAATATAATAGACAACCTACATTCATTTTTCATAGGTAGCGGCAGCCCACACTGCCCACTCCTGAGCAGGCCCACATTTCTAAACAAAAGTCTCAGACTCACATGTAAGCTCCTCAAAAGTTTTTTTTTTATTCTGTCATCCTGCCAGGTTCCAGATTACAGTCAAAACCAATCCGATTCAAGTTCCTGTACTTCCAGCAAATCACGATGGATTTGTCTGTGTACTCTTTGATGTGACTTAATACATTCAGGAGGCATTTCACCTCGTTTTGACTTCCTCGCTTCAAATTTGTCTTCACTTCATTTTGTTATGCTAGACGTTCCAAGCATGAGTAACTGCCAGCTACTGCAGCAGATACCAAGAGCCGTCTCCCAAAACCCATGAAGAAAAACTCGTGTTTTGGCCTTGTTTCCTGCAGTTGGTGTGGATTATGATAAAACTCCAGCAAAATTTTCCTTCAGAAGAGGGATTTTTTTTTTATTGACACCCAATTGAGAAAGGAAACCTGAACATAAATCCAGTCCACCTTAACCCTCTGAGACTTAAGTCATGTGACAATCTCAGCCCAAGCCTCAAGCTCCACGTTTGGAGACAAGCAAGAAGAACAAGAAGAGATCAGCTAGAATGATTACTTTCTTTGCACCCTGATTGGCAAGACCTAGGAGAACAACTTTTAAAAAGACAAAAATGAGATTCTTATAGCATAGGGCTAGGGTTATCATTGATGGCCTAAACCTCAAAGCTCAAGAGCCTCTCCTTTCTAAAGTTAAGTACCTTGTCAAAAATAAATTCCAGCTTCAGTGGTTGGCGAGAAAAACATTTTTATGGGTGTTAACCAAAAAAGCCCCCAAGCTTTAGAGTACAAGGGACATTGAACATATTTAATTGATAGTTGTGCAGATAATTCAGCTTAATACTGGATTTCACATGACATCAATGAACATCTCAGACCTTGAACTTTAAAAAAGCATTACAGAATTGATCTCAAAGTGCTGAGAACATTTGTGAAACCTGGGCCATTATAATCCATCCTCAAAGCAGAGATACTTTGGCTCAACAGGTCAGTGTTCACAGAAGTCAACACCTTAATGTGACATTTAAACCAAGTTTAACCACGTTTGGGGCTTACAGTCATTTCTTCTCCCTAAATTGGAAACTTGGAATGGGATCGAATGGCATTGGATCCTACTGCATTTCTGTGAAGGATCCAGTTAATCCTCTAAGGTTCAAGTCATCATACTGTAGGTGGTAACCTTAATCGTAACCCTAATCCTACCCAATCACTACATTTTGGAGAAAGGTAAAGAAGACTTTGTTGGAATAAATGTGAATAGTTTTTGATGTGTGTCAGTTAAAATGATTTTTTTTTCTTTGTTCCCTGATTGAAGACTTTGGGGAATAAATGAATAAAAAACAAAAATAACATCTTCTGATTGGTTAGGATTAGGATTGGGGTTGCTGTTGTCAGGCCTCAGAGGTTTGGAAATATGCTGCCTTCTGGATGTGCATCCTCCTTTGTATAGTTCTGCTTTTTTGCATATTCCCAACTTATGAATGTTGAGCTTTGGAAAAAACTATTTTACTTTTAGCCAGAAGTGAGCATATTTGAATGAGGCTAAGCTAGCAGGCATGGTTAGGTCAGCTGGCTTAGCTCATAAGTCTAAGAGGTTACTGCCCGGTAAATGCCACTGGAAAGGGAGTTCTATAATGTTTATAGATCTGATAAGACTGTGAATTGGTTGTGAATTGCAGTTTCAAATCAATATCTTTTTTGTGTTGAGTTGCAACACAAAAGTAAGCAGTAAGGTTCACTTTTGGTGTACTTGCAGACCACAGAGGAGTTTGTGAACAAGCTAGTTTCTTTTTTTTATTTTAAGAGATACCTGGCAGAATACAAAAAAACAGAACTTACAGAACATGCTGCCCTTTACTAAAAGTAAGTTCAGGAAAAACAAAAACTCACTTTAGCATTCGTTCATTCGTCTCTTCATCCATGTTCAGGGGACTGAGTGAAGATGAGGAGATGATACCAAAGGAACCCAGAGGCTGATGGGTGATAGGCGAGGTAGCCTGACGAGTGGACATCCCACTGATGGATGGGGAGTCTCTCAGGGCAGATGAAAATGGCAGGCAGGTTGGGGCACAGGAGACGGACATGTTCACCACCTCCACCATCTTTTTGTTCACAAAGGCTAGCCCTGAGTTAGGGATCTTGGAGGGCTTAGACTGGCAGTCCAAAGGAGCTTTCTCACTGCTTGATACCTCGTTTACATCAGCAGATGATCCCACATCTTTATTTGCCAGCCCTAACAAGTCACTGGGCCTCTGTGTGGTGCTGTTACTGCTGGGCAGATCACTGAAGCATGAAGGTTTTATAAGTGTCTGTGAGGGATCCAGACATTCATGTTTCTCAGCCCCAAATAGCTGGGTCTGATGGAAACTTTGGCACTCATCTCCAGTGTTAATCCTCTCCTGATCTGCTGCACTTTCATGCACACATGGTTTGTTTCCACAGCTGCAGGGCACTGTTTCCGATTCAACGACATGCACATCTCTCACTGAGGTTACTTCACTGATGCGTGTTTGATGGTTCATATTATCCCTCTGGCTGCCAATAACAGCACTTTCCTTGACATGAGGGATTTCTACAGACTCTTGTAAAAGTAATACTTCAGACACACTACTTGACACTGACTTAATCCTGTATGTCTCTGACAGGTACTGTGGAGAGTTTGACTTTTCAGAGGCAATATTCTCCTTGAGAATATGGCCAGGATTTGATGATGAACTCATATCTAATGGAGATAATTCTGACTGTTCAGAATCCAGGTTGCTGTTCAAAGAACAGTTTATCCTACAGGAATCTTGGTGTCCTACTAAGCTCTTGCAATCCGTTTCCTGGTTGAGCAGCATATGGCCTTCCTCTATGTCTTCTGGGCTACTTATCTGTGGTGCAGATACAGACTTGGTCAACTTGCTGAGCTGCCTCTGGTGCTGGTCCTCCTCATAGGGCAGAGAACTAATGGATGTCAGTGAGGCCTGTATACCTCCACTTGGAAGGCTGCCATTGCTCTCCATCTGCAAGCCTTCCAGATAGCTGCGGTGCACTGGATGGTGTAACACTATTTGTTGGGGAATCTCTCGTTCGCTGGAAAAGTCCAGATGGGGTTTTCCTCGTAGCGCGGCCTCCACGGGCCATGCAACAGAGCTGGGCTCACTCTCGATACCTGAGTCAGAAATAACAGAGGACGAGCGCTTCATGACCTTGGAGCCGACCAAACCTCCACGATGAGTCATCTCTTTTCTGAGATCACCCGGGAAGAGAGGTATAACTGGACAGGCAGTGGGTAGGCTGCCAGGAGGAATATCTTCACTCTCATCATCCATGGAGTGATTTAAAGGCATGGCAATGTCAGTGTTCTCAGTCTCTATTGCATTGCTGGGGTTTGTGGCATCACAAAGTTGGGCAATATTTTCCGTTATATGATGAGCAGGAGACTTGTGACTAATGTCAGCAGATTCAATGAGAGGACTGTAGTTTGAGGAGGGAGCCAGGACTAACTCTCCTCTACAAGGATCGCATGGCTTAACTGCAACGTACATCTGCTCTGAACTACAGCTCTCCTCATCTTGGCTGTGTTTTTCTGCTGGTTCCTTCAAGCTTTCTGTCACTGTCAGAGAGAGTTCAGCACTGTTCTCTGTAGGAATGATGTTCTGGGTACATCTGATGTTGGTCCTACTCTGGTCTGCTGTGAGTGAGGCATACATGGGCAATTCCATGCATTCACTATCCAGGGAATCCTTGGGTATTGCTGGTGATATGGCTCCTTGGCTGCTTTCAAGAATCCTCTTGACAGGAGTGACGGCAAGATCTAAGTTGGTTTGTTCATCAGCGGTTGCAAGCATTGGCACGTGTGAGACGTACTCTGAAAAGACAAAGGCAGTCAATTTGTAGAGCAATACGTTGGTCTTGAGACAATATGTAATGACATGTGAATAGCAGATAGCAAAAGTTCTATATTTTTGTAGTACGTGTCTGAGGAGACTCCACATATCTGTCCTCAAAGATGATAGGCAAGCTGTTCCAGTCTCCATCAATGTCCAGGCACTCAACAGGTAAAGGAGGCATCTTGGTCAAGTAGTCTGAGCTCCGTACTTCTGCAGCTATCTGGCCATGTCTGTTAATTCTAAATCAGGAGAATTAGATATTAAATAATATACTTCTTTCCACTCAGAGAATAAACTTTCTGACAGGGGTTACTTACAGTTCCTCCTGAAATGTCAGAGATATCCTTTTGGGGTGCTCGGTGAAAAAGTACGCCTCAGAAAACCTCCTGACCTTGTGTTTCCAGAGACATGCAAAACAATTTTTAACATTTGAGGAAAGCCTCAGTCTCATTTTTAACTTATTATTCGCAGATAGTGATAAAAAAGAAACACTTACATTTGGGTATGTCAAAATGTTAAATTTTACATACAGTATAAAGTGATAGAGATGAACTTAACCCTTTCCCTAAACAGACACCAATGACCAGTAGATATTAAGAGGTTAATAACATCAGCTCATAAAATGACAAAGTCTGAGAGAAAATCACTTCTTCTAATCTCTATTTAGAAGTGTGTCGTCCTCAAGATGCAGCCACCATGACAGCTAAATCACCAGGAACACTGTTTCTGGTGTATTTCCAACCCAACAATAATTAAAGAATAAGTGTTAATTGAAATCCTAACTGTACTGCTGCAGTGGAAGCACGGCACTATCCCCTTGAGGTAATCTAACACTAAAGCAAGCATGCTCATTTTCATTTTCAGACAACTGAGACGAAACATAGCTTTGAGAGCTACTCCACTGTGTAGCACATTTTCATACTAAACAGCTCAGTGACTTAATAAAAACTGCAGTGAAAATCGTAGCTTGCTCAACTAGTTTTAAGCTATGTGGGTCTAGAATGGCATTTATAATTTCAATAATTCCTTTTGAAACACTCAAAGCTCACACGTCATCAGTGGCATCTATAGCCTTTTCTGTTCTGATGTCTCGGTTCACAGAAGAATAAAAGCAATGAGACGAAGCATGATCTGACTCAGACAGGGAGCAGCAGGTCTGTTGCGTTAATGCCAACGGGTTTAATGCATTTTAAACATAGCATATTGTACTTTAAAATTACTATTCCATGCCAATGAATATTGGAGATTAGTGTATTCAATATTTAACAACAGGGTAAATTATGCACGTGGAAAAAGGACAACTCTATGACATGACTGACCAGGGATTAATGATATGATGTTACATCATTTAAACCTACTCTGATTTTACAAATACTCAGTAAGATACGCAGGAAGCTTTTATGCTTCTCTTTTTTATATCTCTTTCCTTTCAACCCCGACTGATCATGCGATGAGTGCCCCTCCTTGACACGGGTTCTGCCAGAGGACTCATCCTGTTAAAAGAGACTTCTTCACCGAGTGCTTGCTCATATGGAATTGTCTGGTCATTGAGCGTTCGCTCACTAATATTTAAAAAGTTGTTTAGAATACAGATAATTGCAGTTCTGAACTGGAAAGTGTAAGTGAAATTGAATACATGCAGTTGCAGCAAAGGATTCTCATATTAAACCGCTGGCATGGCTGATATTTTAAATAATTATGTGACTATATTGGCTGCCTCTGGTATCTTACTATCCATGTGACTGAATAGACCTGGATGTCATGGGGTCAAATGTATTTCCAACCATCTATACCAGAAACACCAAAGTTTATACATGTGGGCCTATACACATGTTGACCATGTGAATAGGCTTGTTAAAAATCAAAGTTTTCACAGGGCTTTAAGTAGTCCTGTGAAAAACTAAGTACACTCCATGATACAACAGCTTGTAGAGCCAACTTAAGCAGCAATAACTTGAAGTAATCATTTTCTATATGACTTTATCAGTCTCTAACATCATTGTGGAGGAATTTTTGGCCTTCTTTACAGCGTTGCATTAGTTAATTGAGGTTTGCGGGTTTTCCCGCCATGAGCCTCAATGAGCTTAAAAGGATGTGCAGCAGTTTAGAGTGATTAAGGAAATTAGGAATTAAAGAAATGAAAATGTACTAACAAATGAACAGAGTGTGCTGAGAAGATGAAAGCGGTACTTTGAGGAGGTGATGAATGTAGAAAATGATAGTGAGAGGAGTATGGATGGAGAAAAGCTGGTGAATCAAGAAGTGCAGAGGAAGCGAGGACAGCTATGAAAAGGATGAAGACTGAAAAAGCACTTGGTCCAGACAGCATACCTGTGGAGATATGGAGATGTCTAGGTGAGAGGGCAGTGGACTTTTTGACCAGACTGTTTACCACAAGTCTGGAGAATGAAAGGATGCCTGAGGAATGGACAAGAAGTTGCATATGGAGCTGCCAGGCAGGGGGAAAAGACGAAGACCTCAGAGGCGATTCATAGATGTAGTGAAGGATATGCAGAGGGTGGGTGTGACAGAGGATGCTAGAGTTAGATCAAGGAAGATGATCCGCTGCGATGACCCCTAAAGGGTGCAGCTGAAAAAAGAAGAAGAAGAAAAAGAAATAGAAGAAGGTCTTGTCTGTTTCAAGGACTTCCACAAGGATGTTCACTCCTGGGAAGATTGTGCTAACATGCACCTGAATGCTCCAGACCAGCAAACTGTAAAACGTCTGCTTTTATAGAGGTCAACTTCTTTGTGATGATCAGTTAATCAAGCTCATTTGAGTAGCTGCATCTGGCTGCTCCTTACCTTCTCAATTCTTATGGAAGCAGTAAGGGTGTACTTAATTTTTCACGGGAGTCCTTCTTCTTCATTAACTGTACATGTAATCTGGTCATTTGTGATGTGTGAATCAAGAAGGCAACATTCAGTTTGACCAAAAACTGGACATAATCACTGGTACTTTTATAATTAATCATCAGTACTTTAATAGTGCATAACACTTATTTATGCTTAATTGTTCATAACTTAGGTATATTTTTCCTCATCAGCATAGAGGTTATTTTCACTGTCGTCTCGGAGAGTTTGTTCAGTACGGTGTTACTTTAAGAAAACTGGCGACAACATGCCTTAAGGACCTGCTTCCAGAGATAAAATGTCAGTGCTTATGAAACCTTTTTTATTGTTCTGTGGTATTTTTGCATTTTAGTGTGGGTGCTGAGAATCAAAATCACTATATTTAAACATATCAGCACTGGGCCCTAATAAAGGCTCAGTACCTCAGAGAGGCAAATGATGACGTTTGAGCATTGTATAAGCCTGCTTTGATGGAGCTGGACTCTCACCCTGAGCGTGTGGTGCTCCTGGGCCAGATAGGACAGGATGTGGGGGTTGAGCACAGCGGCCTCCAGGAAGCAACTCCACAGAGCAGCCAGCTGGAAGCAGAGCTGGCTTACGTCCCTGCTGATCTGCTCCGCTACCTTCTCATGGCCTTCTTGCAGCTGAAAAGAAAAATATAGTCATGTAATATTAAACTGAAAGTGTTGTATTTCAAAGAACTCCCAGAATGCAGCATCCACAAGTCCAGGGATCCGTGGCTGTCCATATTTATACCTACAAACAAAACAGTATCTACAATCTGTCTGACTGGAAAGTGATTGTTAGTGGACTAATAATATGAAAATTCTGTCAAAGTATGAAGTGGCAGTTGGCCTACACAGTAAGGAATTATCAGACCCTAGACTGACTGGCTGGCAGCTGCTCCCCGAAACACTATTCACAACCATTTTTATTGGTATCATGGCTTCATTATTCTGAAAAGCTTAGACCTTGTGAACACATTTTATTAAATGGCCTAAGATATTCTGATTAACTCACATATTAATGCACATTCAAGGGAAATCTGTGTTCAAGCTAGCGATTAAAAGCACAGCAGTGAGATGCCAGAAAAACCTGGAAATTAAAAGCGAATAGAAAAAGAAAAGTAGACAAGAATCAAACAGAATGGAGAAGAAATGGGAGGGAGATCAGACGGCAACCTGACAAAGAAAGTAGAAATACACCAAATGCATGCAACATGGAGAGGGAGTAACTAGATTAAGTAGAACAAACAGGGGTAACACAAAAGACAGAGAAAACAAACAACATTCAAAAACATAAGGAAGAGAAAACTAACAGTCACAACAGAAACAACATCTAAATAAAAGATCAGGACATGAAACAGGAATCCTGTTATTGCTACTCAGAAAAGTAATCAGCTTCAAAAAACTAAATGAGCATGGCATGTTACATCTGATTTCAGTGAGAACATTTTATTTATGCATAAAGTACTCTCCAAAAGTCTTGAGCCAGCCCTCATTTCTTTATACTTTGAAACGAAAATCGAAGAAAAGTGCAGTGATTTCTTGAAATGTGCAAACAAACCTGTAAATACAGCATATAAGGCAAGAACAGAGGTTGTACAATTCTAACAAGCTTGAAAGTCAATATTCGGTGTGACCATCTTTATTCTTCAGCACAGCCTGAACTCTCTGAGGCAGCTTTCTTCTCATTTCTTTAAGCAGTCTTCAGGAATAGTTATCCGGGCTTCTTGAAGGACATTCAAAGCTCTTCTTTGGATCTCGGCTGCCTTTTGTTCTGTTCTCTGTCAAGATGATCACACACTGCTTCAATAGGTCCGGGCTCCGGGGAGGTCAGTCCGTGACTGTTAGTGTTCCACTGTGTGTTTTTCTATCCAGGTATGCTTTTACTGCACTGGCGGTGTGTTTGGGATCATTGTGATGCTCAAAAATGAAGCCGTTGCCAATCAGTCGTTCTCCAGTTGTCATATCACAGTGGATCAAAATCTGATGGTACTTTTCTATGTTCATAATTGGCTGAAATGTAGCTCCAAACTCGTTACAGCTGGATGTCGCGCTGTTGTGCTTCTCTCATGACCTTCTATCATTGGTGATGATTTGAACCACTGTATCTTAGTCCAGTTCTCATGTAATTTAGCACACCTCAGCCCTTTCTCCCTGAAGAATGGCTTCTTGACAGCGACCCTTCCACTGAGACCATTTCTGAGGCTAAATAAAACATTCCTCTGAGAATGCTCAGGTACAAGGACTGGACTGAAAAAATGGCTGAAAAAGCATCCAATGTCCAAAGAAAACCTTTGAAAGACCTCCAGAAAGCCTGGAGAACAGTTGCTCATCAGCACTTTAAAGTCTGATTCCTTGGAAGGAAATTCTAAAGAAATGAGGGGTGGCTCACAACGTTTGCACCTATTTTTCAGCTTTTATTATGTGAATATGTTTTTGCCAAAGAATCCTGTTGTTTCTTTGTGTGTTTGTGTTTGTCTATGTGTGTGTGTGTGTGTGTGTGTGTTAGAATAGAAACCAGCAGGTACTCTGAGCTAGCAAAGATAATAAAACCTAAAAGTGAGAGAGTGTGAGTGTGTTGGTTAGAATCTATAAAAAGTAGCGTGTTCTCACACAGACTTCTAGAACAAGCCAGTGTTTGTGTCACTGTCGATGTGTGTGTGCTGTGTATTGAATTAAACATTATACTTTGTCAATAACGCACATACAATAATATAAATAGTGGTTCAATTATTTTTTTTATTCTAGAGTAACTTGATTGACAGCATTTTTTCTAAAAATACACTAAAATACTGAACTTACCTGTAGCTCTATTGTCAGCTGATTTAGAGTTTCATCTACAGGCAGCACCTCTGTGGGAAGAAAGATATTTATGGAGCTCAGTGTGATAGTTCATTACGCTATGACAGAAAGTCAAACATACATTTTGAAAATCTCTTCAGCACCGCCCTCCCCTAAGCCAAAAATTCAAGCTTCCTGCTGCTCCAAATGCTCCACATTAGACATTTTTTAACTGATTTTGTCTCCATATCTTGTCAGTGAGAGTGGCTGTACCTAATGTGGTCTTCTTAGGCACACAGCTTTGGGCCAAAGCTGAAGTGAAGGGAACTATAATGGCTCGTTTCACTGAACGCCTGAGGGGCTGCATCAAGCTCCAGTATAAATAAAGATTATATTGAACTGTGAATCACGCAGAGCTACTCTAACAGAATCCAAGAATTAAAAAAAAATGGAAAATGCTGGAAATTAGCAGCATAAGTCCTCTTTAAATTATTCACTAAAAACACAAAGATGTATATTTTGGATTTTCACTCCTTGCGGAGTAAAGATCTAAAATATAAAAGGAGCGAATATGGGTGTTATTAAATTCACTGCTGAAGATTAAATTGTGTTCAGTAAAATTTGAGGTGCTTGTAATTAACGTGAGTATGCTTGTACTCCACTACATATTTAATAATTTAATAATAAATTATATGTAATAATAATTTGAAAGGAGTAAGTATACATAACAATTAGTTTAAGTATATCTTAAAGTAGTAATAGTAGTAGTAGTTGTACAAGTAAACTCTTGAATGGTAATCTTCTGCTTATACTGGAGTGATTTCACATTACTGTACCTTTATGATAAATAAATAAAATGTCAAAAAAAACAAAACAAAGTGGTTACTGGACTATTAAAATTCCCCAATTCAGGAATTTCAGATGTCATCAGACTTTCAGTCCAGTTCAGTTTGATTTTTATACCACCAAATCACAACAACAGTCACCTCAAGCTGCTTCAGTGAGTATATGTTCAATATGTTCAAGACTTTCTATATGCACCACCTGATTCCAGTGGAATCTGCTGGAGCTGTGGGATCTCCTTCATGAGTGCTGTGTAGTATGCGTGCAGGCCTCTGTGTGCCACCAACAGGAGGCGACAGAGCCGCCGGTGCCACGTATGAGCTCTCTGCAGGCAGTTTTCACTGGGCACATAAAAGCTTCCCTGAGGAGAAGGAGACACAGAGGAAATGTCAGCTGCTATGTAGGTCACCAGTTGTCCTCTTTTAATGACAAGCATGTACACATACTTGAACTTAACAGGCTCCACTCTGGCAGTTGTGAAGGTTTGTTGCTCTGACCTCTTGGTAATAGAAGCTTACTTCTGCACTGACACAGTCACAATAATTGCTTGGAAAATCTGATACAATGAAACAAATAGGCCTTAAACACAGCTTGCAATGAGCTGTAAAAGCAGATCAATACATTTATGTGGCACAGGCGGATGCATAACATCCCTTTAGGGCCTTTAAAAGGTTGCAAGTGCAGGAACGTCAAGCAAGAAACAGGAACAGGGAAGTCATCCATCCTCAAGCGCCAAAAAAAAAAGAAAAGAAAAAAAAAAAGTGCCCAAATTGCTTCCACATCATGTAAGCACTATGATTAGTTAATCTGAGTGACGGCTGGTGCTGCAAAGCTATTTTTATACCATGTTATTTTGCACTTTGGGAATATATACCTTGATCCAGAAGGAAGAAAGTGAAACTGCATTTAAAGAGTCATCAAGTAAAATAGACACACGTTACCTGTGTCAGTGCTGTGGCTCACCCATCAGCCTGTTAGGCCATTTAACACTGAGTGGGTTTTTTTTCTTAAATATACGTGTAAGCTTAAATGTTGGTGGAAATCTGCTTGATGAGGAACCGGTGGAAAAACAGAGTGATAACAAGACAAAGACCTCCTGCAGCTCAAGTGCAACCCTCTGCTTTTTGATCAGCTATCGAAATATGAGTTGTAATATGGACCTTTTTTCCAGCAGATGGCTCTCTAAGAATGAAGGACAGGCATTAGCTGTGCTTCACCAAAGTAGTTCAGAGTATGTGTCGCCACTGTGCAACCAATTATAAATCACCAAAGCCTTGAAACCATGACTGCATCTTTCACTTATCTTCTTGAAGAGTTAGTGGTTCTCAGCCCAAAAAAACTATCACTGTGGATATGAGTCATCACATTATGCCCGCCGTCACCCACGGTCCCTGACCCCAAATACCCGCCCGCAGAGTTCTTCCCATGACTGAGATGTTTGGTAGCCCCACTGGGGCTCAGAGCTCCACAAGGCATGTGATGCCTGAGTATCTGAGGATGTACTGTAATTTCCCTCGAGCTAGTAAAGTTGCCGGCCCTATCATCATACCTGTGCACGCTCTGTAATTGCTGCAGTGGAGAATACCCAAACCAGGAAGGAACATCTGTATGTTTGCTTTCATAATTCTCTTTAGTTTTATAGAGGCCCGCTGGGAACAGTCTGTGAGCGAGATGAACCAAAAAAATAGCTGTTTTTGCTATGAACTAGTCATTATCCTGAAACCATAGTTTCTCTCCGCACTGACAATAGTGAGAATCTGCAAGTTGAACTCATGTGGGTATCCGCTTTGTTTGATACTTTTTTGTGGCGTTATGCGGGTATTTGCACAGGTAGAGTTTTAATTTTACTTAATTTCAGTGTTCTTTTCAGTTTTATGTTTTTATGTTTCAAAACTATTTAAAAAGTATCACCTTGTGATAGGATTAACAAGGTGATACTGCAAAGTGAGCATGTAGCTTAATAGTAAGACTGCATGAGAGTTCAAACCTTTGGTACTATATAT
>JAVDPK010002212.1:1368633-1379676 GCA_034780415.1 Cichlasoma orientale
ATACCATTAGATATAAATAATATGATAATTTTTTCCAGAAATAACAGCAGAAGTATAACACGTGTAGGAAATGGCACACGTGTAGCCGCAGGCAAAAAGCTGTAAATAAATAAAGGTGAACGAGTTGTCAGCGTTGTGTGCAGATTTCACCTGCAGCAATGTGGTACGTGGCGCTTGTGAGCAGAACTCATTACTGTGATCAACAGAACCCCCCTGCTTGGCTAAACGCTGAGCTTATTAAAGTGCCCAGTCAGGGGTGGGAGTAAAAACCGGGAGGAGGAGCGGCAAGGTGGGGTGGGGGTCTGGGAGCTCATTAGGATTTACTATGCAGACTGTGACGTCCGCGGAGACCTGAGAGATGCACGCTATAAAATGCTGGGGAAAAAAAAATGCAGGTTTACAACTTTACATACCTTATGTTAGTATAATTACTAAAATTAATAAGGAACAGCAGCCCAAAATATACATATACATCACTAATAATTGTGACACAGAGAGACTGTGTTACTACAATATGTCTCAAGACTAGATATAAGAGAAGATAAAAAAAATAATCTATGTGAGATAAAAACTATTTTTCATCCATAGAGGTTGCTGCTTGGGTCAGAGAAGTTGAATCATTGCATTGTAACATATTTAAATATAAGATATTTTCCTTTCTTAAGTTAAGAAGTAGATCTAAATGTGGTTATTATGTAATAAACCATCTGTTTACAAAACAGATGATCTGCAGCTGGACATGTTCTGAAGAAAAATGAGTGACACTGAGTCTCAGTTTTTCCACAGTCAGTCGACTGTCGTTAAAGGTGTACAACTATCTACAAAGTGGATCTACAAATGCACAAAACCATTTCAGACGGAGACTTTTGTGAATATAGAAATTGTGACGATGATGAAAGCGCCACACTAATTTTTAATGGCATCTTTTCACACTTTGCAAAATCATCACGTCGCTGCACTAGAGCCTTTGATGGGGCTGCTTCTGCCCGGCTTCCCATACGTTTGACACCCCTGCTGCACACTGGTTGTGTCTCTGTGGCTGCAGATTGTAATCACTGACTTCTTATCTTGGCCATCTGTGGGCTGTAGGACTTGTTAACTTAATTGCATTCGCTGCCACAGAAAGAACTACACAGCCATAGAATCAAGGCTAATTACAAAACTAAAGAAAGAACTTCTTGAGTCACAATAACTAATATGAGTCACAGTTTTTTTTCACCTGGTACTACCGAATACAGTTTTTTACTATATGTTTTGGTAATTAAAAGGCAATAAAAAAAATTTTGCTATAGGTAAGCCATATATAATCGTGACTAATAATTATAGATTACTATTTTGGTCATTGTGCATCTTAAGTAAATAATAAATAAGTCAAAGGGATGAGAGACAACACCATCATTTCCAGTGGGAACTCCTATCAATTCCAGATGTGAAGCCTGGAGCCCACAAGCCTGGGCAAGTGGTTTCAACAGATAGTATGAAACGCCACAGCATCGCACGGTGATAATCACCACGTTGGCCTCTGCTTTTTAAGCCTCCAAGATTCCACACAGCCCCAACAAATGACTGATTCTGAGGGACAGGCAGGTCTAGAATCTGTAATCCAAATCAGGATGACTCTCTTCCCAGCTCAAAATCCCGCTGCTTCTGGATGACATGCCCAAACAAATCCCAGCTAAATCTGTCGGCCTCTGTCCTAAACCTTCCCGTTTACGTCATCGCTTGGCATTTAGCTGCTTGCTCACAAAACGAAGAGAACAACCAGCTCAAAGGGGGACATTTGTTTTCAGTTTTGTGAGACAAAATGGGCTTTGACTTTGTGTGACTTTCTATTTGAAAGGAGCTGAACCGCTAAAGGTTAACATACCTCAGAAATGACAGGCTTGCAGTAGCCAGCTCCGAACACGAGGTTCTCCACAGACATGGCAGATGGGTCACTCGTGCTCTCTGGCGAGCCCTTTCCCAGCCAGGAGCCCTTCCCTGTCCGGGCAAAGCTGGAGAGAGAACAGGGAGGACACAGCAGGGGCAAAGCATGAGCATGCGTGGGTGTGTGTGTTGTATATGCTGCACTGTATGTGACTCTGAAGGAAGACATAAGCTGAGAGATAAGAGCTGTTCTGTTTCAATCTGCAGTAATCTATGTAATCTGAACACTGACTATGATACTGATGGCTGAATTCATCAGATAAGTGTTTGGAAAACTATCCATTCAACTCCCCAAGAGATGCACGATCAAATGCAAAAGATGTGGCAGCAGTTCATCTCAGGTTTTTGTTTCCTTGATTGTATGGATTCAATTGCAAAATTTTCACTCTAAAACTCCCTCATTGCAAACGGTTGACCTTTCTTTTAACCCCTTTTCTAAACAATATTCAAAGCCATAGCTTAGAAAATAAACTAGATTTATTCACATGTTGATATTTCAGAGTTAGAGCCAGCATTCACTGACTATCGAAGGTGGTGTCTTGCTTTAGTCTATAAAAGGAACGTTGACATTGTAAATTATGTAAGCTGTAATCATTCCGTGTTCTGCTAGCTACGTTTGTAGCCTGCAGCAGACAGCACCCAGCGTTATACGGGACACACATGAGTTAATTGATCAGTTAAAAGTGAAAAATGTGGTTTGAAATGATATTAGGCTAAGTAGCAAACAGTTTTAATATGGACTTATAGCTCAAGTTTGTGCCCCTTAAGTATAGACAGTACAAAAGATGGATGTAGCTTCCAGGTAGAAAAGTGAAGCCAATGTCACAGCTGGTAACCCTTAATTTGAATGATTATTTTCTTTCTTTCTTATTGCTTAGGGTGTTTGTGTTAGGATTGAGGTCATCATTATAAACTGTGGTAATTTTAAGTGGCAGTAAGGAGCATTTTATAATGTCATGCTCATTGCCTAATAACTTGAGATTGACAAGAAAGACCAAAACACCAAGATGAAACAGTCAGCACTCAAAAGCGCTTCACAAACAAATGGTTAATATCATGGTGAGTGCGTCCATCTTTTATACTGTCTATGCCCTATTTAGCATGTAATGGAATACCAGAGCTAAAATATGTCATTAGCTGTTTTTGGGTTCTCCTTTAGTTCCCAAAAGCAAACAAGCACCGAGGCACTCCCAAAAGTAACAAAGATTTTTTTAACTCTATAATTTAATGGTTCTATCTGTTCTCTAATACAAGCAAAGATGGCATCTTTGTCCAGCTATCACTCAAAGCAGACTTTGGCAAAATTAGGTATCAAATTTATTTTATTTTTTTCCTGCAGTGGAAAGAGTAGTTATTCATCCTCATGGTTAGAAGAACCTTTAAATATTCTCAAAATAGTTTCATGGCAGACGCTGCTAGTTAATGAAGTTTGTCAGTGGGTCCCTGGGATCACGCCGTATCAGATACAAATTCATGCTTTGTGAGAATTCAAGGTCTGCTGTCTGTGAAACGCTCCTACCTGAGTAGCGGCTGATGTAAGGCAACCAGTGAAGCGTGTATGGAGACGGAAATGACTGACAGGTGGAAATAGTCAAACATGACAGGGACGTGGTGGTGGAGACCTCTTCGTGGGTGGAAGTGGAGGCTGAGGGTCCGACTGCTGATCAAGGGGACGGTCACTATATCAGCCAACCTGAGGGAATTAAAAAAAAAACTCTTTTAAGTGCAAAACTGCTTCTTTATTCATCCTTTAGTATTTAATCTATGACAAAGCAACAATGTATAGATTTTAATTTGTAAAGTAACCACTAACTTAATCAGTGAAGCAAGTGAAATGTAAGTAAAATGACTTAAAATTACATTTGCTTCTAAATCATAAGAATTACAATTCAGAACTAAGAATTTGCATGACAGAAATAAAAAGTAGCCTCTATTACAAGTTTCTTAAACTTGTCTTTAAGTAATTGTTTAAATGTAGACCACTTTGTTACATTTCTACACTGACAATAAATATTAAATAACAAATAAAATCAGTTAATCTTTGTATCAGTGCCAGGGAGTGCAGATTAATTAAGTGCAAGTTATTTTATTGCTAATATTTAAAGTTTCATGGCAAAAGCCTTTAGCGAGACTCAATTTTAAAGAATTTGGACAGCTGCTCACTCGTAATGTAATATCAAGAAGGCTGATGCAAACTAAACATTGCTTCTTCTTCGTTTTCTATTTGTCCCAAGCAAACAGCATAATCCCTGTAATCACAGATCATATGCCCGACAGTCGTGATCAGGGGCTTAAAGCGAGGCCTAGGAGCCAAAAGACATAAAAGCCAAATGGGAAGGTCACGCATCCTCTCCCTCTCTACCTCAAAAACACACCAAACACATATTCCCAAAGTGGTTCAGAAACTTACTGTTGCTCATTGTCAGTAAAATGAAGATCCAACTTCAGCTGAAAATCTACCTCACTCAGGGCCTCCTCTACCTGCAGATGGGAGATACACACGTGTTGTTGATGCATCGCAGCAACAACAGGACAGAATAATACAGAAGCTGCATCCAAACTGATTCAATTTTTCAAATAACTGTTACCTACCTGTCTGATTTTTGAATATTCCACTGGTTAAGGTTATTGGTAGGTTATGAGGGATGAGCAAGCTTGATTAGCAATGTGCACTAATAAACGGCATGGGTGCAAGCACAGGCGCATATCTGCTAATTAGTAAAACAATAATAAAATACTAGAATTTCATTCAAACAAATTAATCAAGCCAGACGTGCACTGCTTAGTCTAAAAGCAAGGCACTTAAAATCTCTCTATTGATATTCAGTGTGAACTCTTTAACAGAATGATCGTACCCATCTTGTTATATGGATCTGAAGTATGGGCTTTTAATAAATTAGATCAAGTTACTATGTTTCAAAAGAAATAAAAAAAAATCTACTCAGAGTTAATAAAAGGACAGCAAAGTGTATGGCTTTTGGGGAATTGGGACAACTTAGTACTGAAGCACTGGTATACAAAAGGATGATACATTTTCTGGGTTATCTTACTAACAGTAAAGAAAAAAGTTCTCCAATGCCATGTTTAGATTAAAGATATGTATGATAAAGATGTTTTTAAATCAAGATGGATCTCAAAAGTAAAAGAGATTATAAGTAATTGTGGGTTTTCTTATGTGTGGCCAAACATTGGAGCAATTGATGTTGTTTGGCTTAGGAACACTATTAGTCAGAGAATTGATGATATTTATAAGCAAAAATGGTATGGTGAAATTCATGGTAACAGGTTATGTTCCAACTATTGTCATTTTAAATTTGAAAATGTTATGATGATTTTAATTTGAATTATTATGATCGTACACTTTTTGCTAAATTTCGTTGTGGAGACCATCGGTTCCCTATCACAGAAGGCCGTCTTTTAAATAATATATCGCAAGCTGAATGTAATCTTTGTGATATGGGGGCTATAGGTGATGAATATCATTATATATTGGTTTGCCCATTCTTTAAAACCCAGCATGAAATGTACAAAAAAAAATTTCCTTGTCCAAATATATATAGCTTTTCTGAATTGCTCCAGACCAAGAATGAAATAATATTGTCAAATCTGATTAATTTTATCAAAATAATTTTATGTTATTTTAAATAATTTTCTGAAAATTCTCTATGGCAAATCAGGAATGTCTATCCACACATTCTGATTGTGGATTTATCAAAAATAGATTCTACAGTTTGTTTATTTGCTTGTTTGTTTACATATGCTTTTGTTTATTTTAACTATTATTAAACCTTTCATGTATATAAGCTATGATAAGGTTGCTTTCAAAAGCCTTTTACGTGTACTCTCATACCCCAAAAGGGGTCGTTTTAGAGGAAATAAAATTGATTGATTAATTGATTGATTCACCAAAACTGCTCAAACTTCTTGGGTGGACCGTACCACACAGCAAGTCATATTTTTAGTCCGATAATTCCATTAAAATGTTCCAGTACACATAAAGAGAAAGAAAAAACAAACACCTGAAGAGGTCAGGTTTAGTAACCTCAATATCAGACTAAAGCCCCCCGTGTCTGCCACCTGTCAGTGAAGCTGGACATACCCCTAACCACAGTATCCAAATGGATCATGTATAAATATAATACACGCCACATAGTTGCTATGACAGGGGAAACGCACCGTAGAAGCCAAAGCAATTTATAGCAGGTTGAAATTCACACAAACCAACGAGTGGCATCATGGTGGCCATGTTCATCTTCTATATACAGCACTTTAGTTTGCAAGAGGTTGTTGGGGTGCTGGTGGGTGTATCACACAGCAGACTAGGGTTCATATCCAGATTTAGGCAACACAAGCAGGTAGGTTAAAGTCAGTATTAGTAAATATTGATCATTTTGGAAGTAAAAAAAATTGTCATCCTAACAAAAGCATAAACATACTCTGAAAAAGCCCCCCCCCCCAAAAAAAAAAAAAAAAACTTCCAGCATTTACTGCTATCTATGGGTGGTTTATAAATGGCATTCTTAGATGACAGGGTTCATTTAGCAAGTTCAAAAATCTCCCCGAAGTGACTGTGACAGCTACAGCCTCAGCTTTCACTTCATCGTCGCACGCGTCAAACCGTACAGCAGCCAGTTGTGCTCCGTAGAGAAGGATCTGACTCTCATTTATTTACTGTCACTCATGTGTAGGGCGAATGTGAAATTCTGAATTCACGGAGAGGAGCAGCCATCACAAGTAACCATCGAGGACGTGATGGATTTGCTGCTATTTGGCCTACAAGCTAATGCGACCAACCTTGTTTGCAATTCTGATTTGGCCACTTCAGCCTTCTTTTTGATTAAGTATTTATATTCTCTGTATTCCTGCATTTCTGTCTTTCATGTGCGCTGAAAAAAATTCAGTTACTCTCATGTTCAAAGTGCAATAGAATATAATGGCATAAATTTGAAGAACAAAGTGAAAAAACAAACGCTATAAGGAAACTTCAAAGCCAGCGCGGAAAATGGATGCAACAGAGTCTTTTGAGGATAGGTGTGCAGTCCTGCCTCTGTAGAACTTACAGTAAATGTATAAATCTAATATTTATAGTCTGATTGATTAAGAAACGTCGGGTGTACACAGGGGAAATGAGAGGCTATTTTTGTCTGTGCTATCTGTAGCTGTGAACAGCAGATAACCTCCGGAAGGTTAATGAGCGGGGAGCCTTCGGGAGAGCTTACAGCTGAAATCTGATATGCCTTTAAGCTCCTCTGTCTCCACACCTCCACACCGACACCTACATTTAATGAAACTTTCTAAAATTAGTTGTCATGTGAGACAGAAAATCCACATTCTGGCAGAAGCAGGAATCCTTCCACAGCAAACCAGGCGTGTACACCATATGTTAGGGAGCAGCTGAGCGACGGTGCAGGGTAATGTTAATGTGTGAGCTGTGGCTATCAAATGGATGATTAGCCTCAAACGAGGCCATCTTCACTCTCCCACGTCCCAGCCTCAAGCCTGTGTCACCACTGTCACCGCTGATCAATTTGAGCTCTGGTGGCTCCCAAAGGCAAAAACAGGCAGAGTGGATTCTCGGGGTCGTGCCCGCAGTGAAACGGAACATCAATACCTGTCAGCCAGGTTTACACACCTGATCATTTGCGCTAAATGTAGGCAGTCTGGGGCACAGGCAATTTACATGAGTCTTTTAGTTACATAACATTAATTCCATGGAACAAGTCTATGAGTTCAGTAATCCTCACGCTGGTTGAGTCGCTATAACGGTAAGGAGAGCATTGCTTCGAAAAAGGCAATTAACCTTTTCCAGTGAACAGCCTTTGTTATCGTTGGGGGACCAAACTCCTGCCAATCATGTCATCACCTTTAAAAACCAGTGATAACTTAGTTAACAAAAAAAATTAAAAATGCTTGTGCCCACAGACCCTTACAGAAAATATTCAGACTCATTCCAAAAGTGAGTCAACGCCCGTACAGTCTCATGATAAAATGTCCAGCTTTATAATTAAAAAATTATGTTTACAGCCTGGTAGAAAAATTAAAAATGGTTCGGGTCTCTGTGGATAATTTCTCCTTTATAACAACTTTATAATAGGTGACTTGTTTCATAACTCATCCATTTGGTTACTGGTAAATCGTAACTTTAGGTCTGGGACTTTAAGTTATATTATGAACTGTTGTGTGGCACAACTCAACCAAGAAGTTTGTGTTTCAGTTTTGTGTGTGAAAGCCTATATTTCCTTTTGTCTGTTACTTGCCACTAATTAGTAGACATTCATAAAAATTGAGCAATAAGTTTTTAACTAGATTACCTTTAACCTGTATCCCAGTATCCTGGCTACAATGAAAGGCTCCAATAATTGGTTGTTGGTAAATCATCAGACTAGTAGATAGTTTCAAAGATTAGAGCTACATTACATCTGTTCACAATCCAAGAAGGCATGTTGATGTGTGTGAGTTATGGGAGAAGAATTTTTTTTGTAATGACAGCAGAGTCCCAGAAAGTGGAAAAACTGACATACTGTTGGTACAGCAGTTCATTTTCCTTATGCTACAGTCACACTAGGGAAAATGGTGGTTGGAGACCACGGCACAAATGATGAAAACCACGTGCAATGAGCTTGCAACCTCATTGCCTTTAAAATGCTTGCTTTAAAGTCACCAGGTCTGTGACCACTTGTAATTACTTGCTGTTTTCAAAGCAAGAGCCTCATAGATTAAAAACAAAACAAAAAAAAAAAAACAGAACAAAACTGAAATTCCTCCACAAAATGTGATGTAGTTGCTGCAGGATGCCGATTTAACTGCAAAATGCTGTAGGTGCTCAGCAATCTTGCCTTTATTTAGGAATATATAATCAGAATACAACCAGTTGGCAACAAGTTGAGTCGAGTCCTCTACTGAAAGGAGACGTGTCACAGACAAGTGGCATTCATCGGTGCAGACTTAGTCAGATTGACTGCAACAGTTTGGCAATCTGCCTGAGAGTGACTGCAGTTAGTCTGAGTCGGAGTGCAATTGATTGGCGACAGGTTGCCTCCCACCAGGTGGCCTGTGCAATCACCTTGTGATCGAAAGACTAGTTGCAACTACTTGCAATCGGTCACCAACTGCAAAACAAAATTCCTAGTCACAAGAAGGCCACCATCCTATTTTCAATCTAGTGTGACTGAGGCTTTAGACACCTCAAAGCTCTGCTGGATAGATCCTTACATGTCGACATTTTCAGAAAGTACATCGTTATACTTGAGTTCAAATTGAGCTGTACGTGGCCCAATAATTAGAATTAGAAAAGTCTGAACACCTGCAAAACATATAGCAACATAACACACAGAGCAAAACCTCTTGCAACATATTTTTTTTCATATTTTCAGCATTTTTTTTCTTTTACTCGCTATTGTGTAAGATATCTGCTGTGTTCAAGTGGAATAAATGTGTGTGTTCTGAGCAGGGAGTATTGTTTGTGTCAGATGACAAAAACAACAAGTGCAGCAGGGACTAGAGAATAATGAAACGCATTAATTGCGGGCCATTAATTTGCTGTAAAGCTACAAGCTGCTATGGAATAAAACTATTATGCAACTATTTTCACTGTAATTATATATCATCTCATTTTTTTCAGTTTCAACATTAAGTGACTGATAAAACAAGCAAACAAATGGAATTCCATTTTCTCTCCTCTTTTTTTCACTTCAACTGCAAATGTGTGTGTGCGTGCATGTACAGAAAATGTCACCAGCATGACTCACCCGTTCTCCGTCCAATAGCAGGTGGACTTTGAAGATCATACAGTCGTTCACCGCAATCTCCTCATTTCTGTAAAGGATCTGAAATATCCGGCTGAACACGGTGCCGTCGTAAACCCCCGCAGAGCTGAAGCTGCACTCTCCTAATGTGGGACACAACAGCACAGCATAATGGCTGTCACTCAAGTGCAACAATTAGCATGCACATTTGACAAGACACAGATCAATGGCGCTATAAAAAAAAAGTACTAAACATGAACGTTTAACCGATAACAGACGGAGCGTTCTCAGAAACGCATCATTGTCATGACTACAAATAAAAAAGGCTTTATGCCTCGCTTAATGTTTGCACAGTGGCGACAGCTTTGTGAGACTCTACGCAGTTCTTGACCTTTGTACATGCATACAGAGAATTAGAAGGGATCTGAATGTGTATGTTTAGCTCCAGAAACAAGTGATTAAAACCTGTAAATGTGTTTTCAGATTTGAAAATTAGCATCACTAAAAGCTTATGTTTCCTCAAGTCAGCTTCTACTGTAGATATCTGTTTGTCCAGCCATTACACCTGGTATACTGAGCCAGGTACGCTGACCTAGTAAATTAAAAAAAAAAAATCAAGCAGCAAAAGGAACCCGAAGTGTCAAAAACTGCAGTTCCGGATGTGGCCACTTAGACTGGCTCAAAAAGCAAGTCAGTTCCCAAGAATAACTTTACAGCCTGGTACAAAAAAAATAGTTTGAAGCTCTTTGAATAGTTTCCCCCTAAAGCCCTGCTCATGCAGGCCTTGAGGCTGGGTCGTCACACCCTGGTAACCATTGATTGCTAGGGTTGGCAAGTGGTTATTGGCATTTGATAGGTGAAACTGCTTGCAAAAAGGTATATGGTGCCACACCAAAAATCTCCTTGCAATTGCCCTGGTGACTAGAGGGCTGCCACAGTCGCCTGTAAACTGCATGGAATATGCAGTCTGTACACAATCACTAACTAACAACTGAGTAGTGAACCTTGAAAAGTGCAATGCAAACTGGACAAGAGAATGTTCACCTTCAGTGTAAAAGTTGCACCTTTTGAAATGTGTTGGTTTCAGCAGTAAGGCACAACTTTTACTTTGAAGGTGAATATTCTTTATTTAATAATCTTATAAGTTTTACTAATCGGTGGTTAGGTGACTTTTTGAAGAAAAGTCCATGTCTTGCATGCACACTATGGGCAACTGCGGCAATCTGCTAGTGACCAAAGCAGTCATAATGAGATGCATAATGTTCCCAGCCAGCACACATAGGTGGGCCCCATACAGGATAAGTAAGGGCACGCATTATGGGCCCCATAAGGGTTTGTCCGCAGTTTCCATGGTGGCCCTACAGGGGTTTGC
>JAVDPK010002212.1:1403231-1432835 GCA_034780415.1 Cichlasoma orientale
TTGAGTCCAAGTTGTTCTTCCTGAGGACCCTCAGGAAGTGAAGTCGCTGCTGAGCCTTCTTGATAACAGCTGTGATGCTTTTAGACCAAGAAAGATCAGCAGAGATGAGGACAGAAGGTGTGGACCCTCTCCACATGCTCGCCGTTGATGTAGAGGGCGCTTGGGTCAGTCCTGGGCTTCATGAAGTCGATGATGATTTCTTTGGTTTTCATGGTGTTCAGTGTTCAGGTTGTTTTCTGAGCACCAGGCTGTCAACTTCAGGACCTCCTGTCTGTAGGCTTCCTCATGTCCCCTTGAGATGAACCTGACCACTTCCCATGATGCACTGAATGTTTTTTTTTTCTTCACTCTCTCTGTGTTTATACACCACTCTGCATTTAATCATCAGCATGTCTATTGTCCTGTCTCCCTCCCCTCACCCCAACTGGTCATAGCAGATGACTGCCCTTCTCTGAGCCTGGATCTGCTGGAGGTTTCTTCCTGTTAAAAGGGAGTTTTTCCTTCCCGCTGTCACTAGTGCTTGCTCACAGGGGGTTGTTTTTTTGTTGGGGTTTTGTCTATATTATTGTGGGGTCTTTATTTTACAATATAAAGCACCTTGAGAAAAGTGATGTTCTGATTTGGCACTATACAAATAAAATTTAATTTCTTTGAATTAAGCCACTTAACACTGACATGACTCATTCATATATAAAAAGGGCACCTAGTCAAGAGATGAGCCAGTGTTGTAGCTACACAACAATTAGTCACTTTGCTTCCAGAATCCTGTGGCAAAAATCAATAATTTGTTCCCATTTCTTCAGGTGAAGCTACAAAAAAATGTGAAAGATAACATCGTTTGACAGGCATAAAATAGCATTTTTGCCCCAGCAAGGTGATTCCCAAAGAGCTATTAGCTGAAAACTTGGCATGTCGTGGTATGGTGTCCATTGTGTCTTTAAAAAGTAGAAGACAAAAGAAATGGCCTGTCTAAAATACTATACAGCAGAAGAACAATATCTGAAAATGATGTCCTAAGAAATGGGCAAAGAAATCTAGCAAAGACGTGTTCCAGGACCTGAGCAATGTATTTGGCCCTTCAGCTGATTCATCTACTGTTCACTGAAGCCTCATCAGAAAAGTTCTTACTGGAAGGGTGGCTGTCAAGAAGTCATTCTTAAAGAAGGGACAAAAGCCTGAGGTATGCCAAATTACACAAAAACGGACTTAAAATCAGTGCCAACAGGTCTTATGGAGTGACAAATATAGATTTTAAATTTTTGGCAATGGCAATAAAGTTGAATCTATCTTATACTGTACTTCTATTAGTGTTTGCAGATTTCAATAAATTGCATCACCTATTTCTCATTTTCCTAGCCAAATGCAATGAAATGAGGGGTGGTTTAAGACTTCCCTACAGTGCCCATAGCATATTTTATCAATTTTGTAGTTCACTCTTTTGTTTTGTTTTGTTTGTAACTATGTGCATAAAGTTGTACATACCTAGCTAGGAGTGGCTGTTTCAGTTAATTAAATATCATTTGATCATTGTCTGCTCTAATACAAAAGAGCATAGTGACAAAAACTCCAGTCTTCACGGTGTCTAAATTCTAAAAATTAAAAGTGCCCAGTGATTGCATTTCTTTAGTATTCTCCCATCATTAGCAGTGCACATAATTGTCATGCACTGTCATCAAACGGCACCTTGTGTGAGACATCAGCAATGTTTACAAAATTTTAGTACTTTACACCCCAAGAATGGCAATGCATGTTCTGGAAGCACTTCTCTATTAATGTTGTGTGAGCATGATTGGTTCCATACCTTCTTTTATTATATTACTGTTTAGCTAGTTAGCCAACAGTGCTGTAGCCTTTTTGCTCAAGTGAAATGAGCCAACACTGTGCATGTTTATTGCTTCACAGGATATAAAAAAAGACGTCATCATTGGTTAAAAAAAAAATACATTCTCAGATGTAAATTTTAATCTGCTACACTGGACAAGGCAATAAGTAAACACAAAACAAAATTATGTGTACCAGCTTGTTATTGTAACACATATTTTCACAACAGACTCAAGCTAAACTGGAGGGCCTCATCTGACTCCAGATCACAAGTTGTCTAGTCATGTGGCCAGTCTCGTGGCTGGATCATCCCAAACTGCTTTCCCTTTCCCTCTGCCTGCTCTGTCTGTGGAGCAGGAGGTCTTCATTTTCCAGGCTGGACACATGATCTTTCTGCCAAATCTCTGTGGAGGCCCAATCACTGTATTAGGTTTCTTTACAGCTCTGTCAGATGAGTGTGTTGGTGTGGCTACACAAACAATCGATTCCTGCAATATGATAGAGTAAAGAATACTATATCATTGGTGGTAGTAAACTGAGTATCAAATGACTGTCAGGTTATTGATTCCTAATATCACATCATATAGAAGGGGCAGCAGTTGCCAGGATCAATAAACCTACAGTATATGCACCCAGGAAATATAAAAAATAAAATAAAAAACATGCATCTTTGTCAAAGCCAAAGCATTTTTTGTACTCTTAGTTAGACGTGGTGATCTTTTTCCTCAGAGAGATTCGTGTCTACGGGCCAAGCAGTTCCTACCTCTTCAAAAATAATGTGCCAGAGGAGCTGACCTATCTTTCTGGGATGAGAAAGTTGTCCCGGTGAGAAGTAGCATACCTGTTCATGCTAAAGAAAGCTGTATTCCTGCAAGAAAGCACTTCATAGTTTGGGTTCTAAAGTGAAAACAGCAAAGGATCAACTACATAACAGGCAGGAAACGTATACAGTGTGTCTGCTTCAGGCTGTTCAGGCAATAACAAGGCTTTCTTTATGTCAACACTGCAGGCTAACAAGACTCCTCCAGCTATACTGATGAGTAAATACGATTATGAAATCCACATTTTATCACTCGCTGGCTGCTATTCCCCCATCTTGACAATAATTATTAGGAGAATTACATGCAGCCAGCACATGTCATTAGGAGGCACTAGAGCGGGTAGAGGTGTTCACATAAAGGCCATGTGGGTTTCTGTATCTTTTTAAGTGATGGTAATAAAACGTAGTCACCACCTCCTGAAAACTCCTGGCCAATAGGAATCCACTGAACAAGCTTTTATGTCCCCTCCAAAAATGCTTGAGCATCCCCCACTTCAGTTAATTCCTCAACATGCGCAGGTAGGACTGACATCAAGGGAGGGAATTTCATGTCCGTGGCTCCTTCTGCTTCTGCATCTTACCGCTGACTGCCTCTCTGCCGAGCCCTGTCTGTGTGCTGTCACGGAGGGGGGAGTGAAACATGGCCCTCTGCATCTCTGGTTTGAGGAGGTAAATTTCTCACGTTGAGTTTCTGGCAGGGCTCTTTATCAGAAAACTCTTCTGTCTGAATTCTTTTGAAATTTCCCAATTTATGAGGAGCCATTTCAATCTAAGTAATAATCAATTTTTAATCTTCATTTAGTGGGAGGAAATTTTCTCTTTCTGGTAACTTCATGGGTGTAATAATTGGACGTGCACACGTCTTCACTGTTTCCTTTCAGGTTGTAAGGGAAGAAAGTCTGAATGACTGAATGAATTTTTATCTGAACAATGGCACCAGCTTCAACATAGCTACCATTTTCACAGAGCTACTATGCTCCTCAGAGTTCTTGTCCACAGTCTGAGTATGACTGAACCACATGGCCGATTGCTTCATGGCCAACAGCGATCCATACTCTTACTTAAGACAAATGGGAGGACGTTTTGGGAGCTCATAACGGATACTGCAACATGCGTGTCAGAGGGCTTCAGGCAGTTGTCAACGATCCGAAATGATCAAACTTTAGTGAAGAACTTTCAGTGAAGACTTACCCCTGAAGGAGTTTTTTTTACCTGCTGTAGTAAAAGCGTAAGGGGTAATTGTAACTTTCTTGCCTGGTGTAGTTGAGAGAACAGCTACAACCTAAAAAAAAAAAAAACCTACATCTAGCAAAACTTTTTTTCTTATCTTTCTCTTTCCACAGCTGTTTACAGAACTATAGGAGTAAGCTAAATATAGCCAGACACAAGACAAGCTTTATGTGAGGAACTCCGATCAGGAACACAAAGGAAAACTGAAATCACGCTTCAAAGAAAACACTTACCTGTCTTAAAGGACTTCTCTGACATGTGAGGCTATAAACGTACTCGCTTTCTTGCTGAGAGAATCAATATCGCTCTCTTACTCGCGAGAAGCCAGTTTCACAGAGCTAGACTTTTGACTATTGCCAGATAAAGCTAGGTGCACGGTGTGTGTGGAGGTGTCTGAATTCATCCACTGCACAGTGAGCGCACATCTATCTGACATCTAATCAAAGACAGAAAGACGCCTAAAGTCATCCACTGCACGAAGCTGTCTAGTTGTTGTATGTCTTAAGTAGGACTAATTTGCAGTGTATTCAGGGACTTGAAAACTTAAACTCTGCTGTCAAAGCAGCTGCTTTAAACTAATCAGCACCTTTCGTCCCGGCGGAAAATGTTTGGTTCAGCACTGCTGTGCTTGTTTGATAAATGCCACATTGTACTGCGCAAGCACGGGGCCCATCAAAGACTCGTCTGCAATTAAACCGACTACCGAAAGAATGGGGCTTTTTTGGGGGGGGGGGGGGGTCCTGGGCAGTTGCCTACTTTACTTGATTGATGATCCATTCTTGCGTAGCGATGGGGAGACGCTGTGGCTTCATATCATATTCACTACACTGACAATTTGTCTGTCGCCAAAGAAATTTCCACCACTCGTTGTCGGTATCCTGTAAAAATGGCAGTGAGTTCAGCCTGATCTGAAGGTAAAGCAACAACTGACCAAAGACAACATTTAAAATTGTTTAATCTGCACAGCAATTTAAGTGGAAACAAATATTTAAGCTACCTAAACGTCCCCTACATTATAGCCTATAATATGACCACGAGTCTCATCAAATCTTCCCGAAATGTCAAACTATCTAAAATAACAATGGACTCATACATTTGAAAGCTTCCTTTGTGCCATATTTCATCACTGACATATATCTGCACCCGTCCACTGATGGATTGGTGCTTAAGACAGCCAACCCACTGGGGATCTGAAGATGCTCCTTTAACGTGAAGGGCACGACGTTAGAGACCAACGCCTCCGCTGAAGAGGCCTCGCTGCCTTAGCCATTAGTCATTCCTTCAGACACTAAACTCACACACACACACACACACCGGCACAGATTCCTCAAGCAAACACACACACATTAGCGATAGAGTTCACAGTCTAGAGGTGGGTTATACCCTCAGTAACAGCACCCCGACCTCATCCATTTCTCAGCTGGACAAGTTGCAACATTTGCCTTTAGAGGAGAGAACTCCCTATCTCTATCAGTCATGTTGATGATGGATTCGGGAGAGCTGCGGAGAGCTGTCACAACTCAGGACGCATAAACGAAGCTGAAGCAGGAGAGTGTGATAATGCGAGTGAAAGTGTGAACAAAATGTACCACTGCTCAGACACTTCAGCTGTGAAAGATGGCCTGAAAAAGCTGTGTAGCTATTACCGCCTTACAGTATATCAACCACCCTTGGCAATATTTAAGCAAATATAGAGATCCTTTAATTGAATCCCTTGGTAAACTATTTCATCTATGCTTGTTTAAGTACTCAGTAAATATTCGTCCTCATTGAGAAAGCTAAGCACAAGAGAGATTAGAAATTTCCTTAGAGAAACAAGGCAGAAATGATCTGATGTGTTAGGCATGAGTTGATGGAGCCAGATTGTTTGCCTCTCTAACATGAGATGATGCCTTCTTGGCACTGTGGTCGCGAGGGAGACGAGGCTAGATGACCTCACCTCAGACATGTGCTAATAGTTTTTAGGCAATATGTGCGAGCTGGTGAGTAAGGCTGCTTATTTTCTGACATCATTAATTTGCTAAATGAAATTCATGCTCACATAAGATTATCATTATTCGAAGCTGATTTTTCTCTCTCACTCAATATCTTTTTTTCCAGAGCTAAAAAAATGAAGCCAACAAGGAAGTGCCAAAAACTGCAATTCCTCTAATGGCCACACGGGGTTAGCTCTCACAGCATGTTAAAATGCACCACTTCACAGCACATTTACCACCTTTTACATAAACAGTTAAGCATCTATGGTGTTTTTATGGTCTCTGGTCACATCCCTGTGAATCCCGTCCACCTGCACAGTTTATGGATGCAGTTTGGTTTAGCCGACAGTTTCACTTGGACACCATCTCATCCAAATACAGTCCATTCTGGCATCAACAAACCAACACAGGCCTGCAAGAACTAACACTGATGTTCCAAAAACCAGTGGGCGATTCACAGCTTTTATATACAGTTTATGGTTGCCACCATCCAGTGGTGACATCACTCACTGGTTTGCAAATGTCTGTTATGAGCTGTATGCTCACTGGCTAACAACCTGTCAATCACAAGTCATTAGGCAATAATTAAACCCTGGATAATCGTCCTTTCTGTCTCTCTTAGCATGACCAGAATTTACAAAAGGTACTGAATATTTTATTCAACATGACCCAAAATTAGTGACTGAGAACATGAACCCATCAGTGTTTACAGAGGTCAAAGCAGAGGGCGGCCTTTTTCTCATAAACTTTAACGTGACTGGAAGTCTTTTTGAAACCCTCGCTACCTCCCCCTGGTGGCAATTCAAAAATAATCCAGGTTTAAGGCACCTCTCCATGTTGACTTCACTTTTCAAACCTGGAAGCTTTTTTCATCTTTTTTATACTCTTTGAACAGCTGCCAACAGGTTCATCATAGCTGACAACTTTCCCATACAAAAAGTTTAACCCATTAATGACTATGACTGTATGACTATAATATTTACCCATAATTCACTGTATCTATGGTCCCAAGGTTCCGATTTATCCAAATGAAAATAGCTGATGTTAAATTCATCTGGTAGAAACCTTCTCCTGGTTCCATTCATTATATCATTTGTCAAACAATTCATGTTGGCACTTATGCTCACATCACATACTGTACGGTACTTTATTTTCTCTCACCTTGAGGTCGCCTGCTACACGTTATTCCCGTGTTGTGTTATTAATTCAGACACAAATAAAATGTCAAATGAGAGCTGTGAGTGAATGCTGATTTTCTCCATCATTCCTGAACAGAAAGCAACTGTGCCATCTCTTCATGTCGGCTTACTCCCCCGTCTGCGTGGCTCTTCTGTCCTTCCTCCTCACTCCGGCTCTTGGTCGTAAGTCACATACAACACAGTGTGCAGCCACTGACACAGCACATATCTTATATGCACACCATCATTACTGCGACTCTGTCTTGTAACAAAGAGAGACAAAGTGGACACCCAAATGCTGACCTTTGCTAAGTCAATCTCGTCCTTAGAAGTCACAGAGCAGGTCAAAGGGCAAAAATAGCTGGCGTATTGTGCTGGTCTGTGAGATTAAACGTGCACTCTGATGATCGTAGCAGGCCCGTTCTCTGCTGTTGTTTGGGGACACAGTAAGTAAAACAGGAAGCCGCAGAGAGAGAATGTGTACTGCTTTGTGAAATTCGCCTCATTATGTAGGTGCACACATGCAGATGCACGTGGCATTTTAATTGTGGTTCATCTCCAGCTCATTGCGCTAATGACTGGCTTTCTGAGGGTAATGCTGCGGCAAGCAGTAACTTTTTACAACTTGAGGCCCGCATGCACAGTCAGATAAGTATTTAGTGGTGGTAAATATGGGATTATAAATATCGTCTCACCGCTTTCCCTCGTTTCTCAGCAGTTTAATTGGGATGTGGAAACAACTTCCAGATGTGCCGTGTTCACGCTGCTCACGGTAAATGAGCTGATTCAGGTCACTGATTGGGGAGCCCCTCTGGCTGTCACCATCCTCATTTTCATAGAGTTATTCAAGAGGATTTCCTCCCAAACCGCTGCAGTGCAAGGAGTCCAGGATAGCGCCCTCTTCTGGCACATCCCACAAATAGATTCTCCACGAGTAAAGGTGAAATTGTGCGCTGCGCCGTTTTTCACCTGGCCTTTTTCTATCCAGCCTTTTATTATGAGCATATAATTACAGAATAAGTGCGTCATGTTAATGATAAAAGCACAAAGAGAATGGAGGCGGGATGTACAGCAGGTTGTAATTTGGATAAATCACAAGCACAAATAAGAAAGATTCTCCTTTCATACTGCCCCACTAGAATGTTCCAGATGATCTGTGGCCTTTAATAGCTGCTGTGTTTATCAAGACTGTGCTTCTGACCTTGATGGCATATTTTGAAGAAAGGGTGTGTGAGAGTTCTGCATTATAGATTTCAAACACTGCTTTGATTAGCCTGTATTCATGTTCTGGGATGTATGAAGCAGTGAAAGAGAGCCCTGCATTAAAAATGCGCTACAGTGCATTGTGATGTTAATCCACCGTGACATTAAAGACCACGCTTTCCCTCTGTTGCTGTCTCCTCGAATACGACAAATGAATTAAAGTGGCCGGTATTATAGATTATATTTGCCACGTTTAAAGCAGAGAACAAGTGCAACAAGAGTGTTTGTTTTATTTTTGTCCCGCCAGAGCTGGACCTGAACAGACTGGATGGTGATTCCGTCTGCCCGCCAATCAGAAGTGGCCAAGACGACCTTCCAGGTAAAATCCACTGTGGGACACGCACTCCAAACTTACAGCAGCAGCTGTAAAACAACAAATGTATGCCTCAAAATCCCTAAAAGAGAAAAGGAAGGTTGTGAGTTTAATTTGCAGAACAGGGTGGGCTGCCTAATGCCTCAAGACACCTCAAGAGTTCAAATGAGGCAAATAAAATGTTCCACTTGAGCTTCACAGAATTTTACAGCAATACAAACTCAGCAAGATTGTAACCGCTCGCCGACGCCGCTCTGCTCACCCATTCAACACATCTGCTCACATTCTGCTCTGTGGGTTTGATTAAGTCATTTACAATTTTTAAGTGTCTTTGTTTACGTCCTGTTCATATGGAAGAGTTTGCAATATAAACTAAATGTATGGAAAGAAGTTTTTATGTTGTCCTTAAATCAACAGTCTGTCATATTTTGCTTCATAATGCTCCAAATGTTTTCAGTTGGTGAAAGGTGTGGACTGTAGGCAGGCCACTTCAGCACCCCGACTCTTCTGCTATAAAGCCGTGCTGCTGTAATAGATGCAGTAGGCAGTTCAGCCTCATGTTGCTGATATATGGAAGGCCTTCCCTGAAAGAGATGCCGTGTGGGTGGGAGCATATGTTGCTCTAAAATCTGTATCTACCTTTCAGCACTGATGTTCCCTTCCTAGATGTGCAAACTGCCAATACCACAGGCACTGACGCAGCCCCATATCATCAGCAGTGCAGGCTTTGGAACTAAATGCTGATAAAAAGCCGGACAGTCTCTCTCCCCTTTAGTCCAGAGGATGCGGGGTCCACATTTTCCAAAAAGAATTTCAAATTTTGATTTGTCTGACCACAGAGCAGTTTGCCTTCTGCCTCAGTCCGTTTTAAATGAGCTTTGGCTGCATTTCTGGATCCTGTTCACATGTGGTCTCTTCTGCATGATAGAGATTTAACCTGCATCTGTGGATGGCACGGTGAACTGTGCTCACAGGCAGTGATTTATGGAAGTGTTCCTGAGCCCATGCAGTGATTTCCACGACAGAATCATGTCTGTTCCTAATCCAGTGTCACCTGAGAGCCAGAAGATCACAGGCCATCCAATCCTGACTTCTGGCTTTTCCCCTTGCACACAGAGATTTCTCCAGATTCTCAGAATCATTTAATGATATTATGTTTGATGATATTATGTACTATAGATGATGAGATGTCTTTACAATATTACATTGAGGAACATTATTCTGAAATTGTTCCTGTCCATCTTTAATTTCAGGAAACTGCCTTTCATAGATGCACTTTTCATACCCAATCATGTTACCGACCTATTGCCAGTTAACCTGATTAGTTGCAAAATATTCCTCCAGCTGTTTCTTTTTAGTGCCATTTACTTTTCCAGCCTTTTGTTGCCCCAAACCAACTGTTGTGAGACATGTTGCTGAAATATTAAAATGTCTCAGTTTGAAAATTTGATATGTTTTTTATGTTCTGTTGTGAATAAAATATGAGTTTATGATCTTTTCACATCATCGCACACAGCGTCCCAACATTTATGGAACTGCGTTTGTAATACAGTACATGTTTCATCATTTGTAACCAGGCAGCTGTATCAACGTCGTAGCTCCAGCTGCCACTGCACAAAATGAACTGATTCTTTTGTATCACCGTCACTGTGTCATTATCCCATGTAGGGTTTGATCTGATCACCCAGATCCAGCTGGATGTGCTTCAGATGAAAGGTGTGAGGAAGGTGGACGGCTCCACAACCCTCCAGGTGGCCTACCGCCTCGACAGGGAGGCCAACTTCCAAATTCCAACTATGTAAGTACAGCAGAGGCATTTTTAAAGAAGCAGATTTAAAAAAAAAAAATACATGAATGTCAAAAACAGCAGCGGCCCTGATGCAGGTGTTGTATTATTATTATTATTACAGGTCCGGCACAGATGTTGCTGTGCGGCGAGCAGCGTATAATTGGTCGAGAAAAAAACATGTCGGGGCGTATCCGGCATCTCTAAGACACACAGACAGAGTCAGAGTATTTTTGGATATGCGTTTGAGGGAGTGCAGAGGAACAGCAGCTTAGACCCTGTTTGAAGTCTTTTTGTCCCTCCAGGAAAAGCAGAGAACAAGATTTCGCTTCTCCTTGTTTCTAATGATTTACTTTAAGTCGTGCTGGCCCTTCACAGTGTTGGGTATGAACATGTACTGACAGCAGCTCGGGTTTCCTGGGAAGATTTTTGCTAGTTTGTAATTAAAGGTTAACTGTAATAATTTGGATGTGAATATATGTATTTTTAACCACTGTGTGCATCGCACAAGCTGCACAAGTTACCGTGTTAACCATCAGTTCCAGTAGCTGGCGCAGGGATTGTGTTACTTGCCTGTTTACTCGTGTGGTGGGTTTGGAACTATGAGGGTGAGAAGGGCTTCAGTATTATCTGTTGACCATCGCTTTTTGCTTTAGTGCTTCTAGTGGAATTACTGCTGTCAGTCCTTTTAATAAATAGAACATCTTCAAACACAAGCTGACTTCAGCGGGCATTATTTTGAGGTTAAGTGGATTCTTAGCTGGAGGCTGAGTGTCCACTCTCAGGGGCTTTCATAATGGATAGTAGTCACTACACTGATGTTCTGACAGTCCTCTATAGGTAAGCTCTTGGCAATAGTGGGATGGCACAGATTGCTTTTAATGGGAATAGACCTCCAGCAGGGTGGCTGAGAGGTGCAGTGGTTGGCACTGTTGCCTCACAGCAAATAGGTCCTGGGTTTCTATCTGTAGTGTGGAGAATATTCTCTGTGTGTTCTCCCTGTGCCTGCAGGGTTTGTCTCCAGGTACTCCTGTTTCCTCCCGCAGTCCAAACCCACTGTCTGTGTCACTGTGTTCGGCATATGTTAGACTGTACCTGTCCAGGGTGTAACCCGCCTCCAGCCCAGTGTCAGCTGGGACAGGCTTGAGCCCCCCTGTGACCCTGAACTGGATAACTCGATTGTCTGTAGCTTGTCTGCTAATATTACACAATATTACAGCTCTATAAAAGAAATACAGAACAAAATAGCTCAGAAATTTAAAAATAATACTAAAGGAGCTCCGTAATAAGAGGAATAGTGATGGGAAATACAAAAAAAAGTGTAGTGAGAGAGCAAAGAGCAAAATATATATACAAAAAAGAGCTAAAATCTAAAATGAATGCAGGTATGATCAAATGAGGTAGTGAAGGTTTTCCATAGCTGTCCTCACTGCAGCAGATATCAGAGAAAGTGTTCAGCTTCATGTCCAGTAAGTAGTGCAGATGATGGCCAGGATCCTGCTGAAAATCTAAATCTAAATGATCAACATGCAGCCATAAATCCATTTTCTCATCATTTCCCACTTTATTTAGCACCACACAAGCTCTGCTCTCAAAGACATACCCTCTGAACATCCACCGGGCCACTGGAGACATGTCTAGGGTTCAGATTACAGCCGGTTTTTCATGATAATCAGTTGATTTTATTTCGAAACTACTATGAATTTTAGTCATTCCAGTTTTTCTGTTTAAAGATATTAACCCTAATCCCAGGTGGCCGATGACCTGGCAAATGTTAAGAGGTTAATTTCCTAGAACAAAATGTTACGTAAGCAAAGATGCCTCCTGTTGTTTCCCAGCTTGGCTGCTCCAGTCTGTTTTGGCTAATCTGTTCCTGGAGGACAGCTTTCCTTAGAAGCTCTTATGTAAGTTGCTGGCACCCTAAATCTGCGCCCCTTGGTCCTGTCATGCTAAATGTAAATACCTGTTTATTCCCCCCCAAAACAAGTCCAGTGGCACAGGCTGTGCTTTGAAGTCCACCTTTGCTTCAGCTGCACAACGCAGCACATACTAGCAGCACTGAGCTGGAGAGAAAGCGCTTCATTTGTTTTACTGGGTTACAGGAAAACTCCTTTTTTTATTACCTCACCTTAATCATTTACAAGTCAAGCAGAAGTCCGGCTGCAGTGCCCATCTATAAATACACCACCCACTGAGAAGCTGGCTTGTTAAAAACACAGAAAGCACCAGACTCATGCTAACCAGGACAGCATGTTGTGACTGAACTTCTTATTTATGCACTGAAACAGCCTCGCTCAGACTACCTGATTTGTGATATAATAGCATGCCTTAAAACCTTTCTTTGTTTTTTTGAAGCATGTGCCTTTAATTTGAATCTCAAAGACAATCATGACAGGGCTTTGATCTATTTTTCACCAAAGTCTTGCTCTTGATTTGATGATAGTTTTGCTGAGTGCTGCTTATTTCTGATCATAAATTAACTCTGACATAAGAGATATTTGGAGAGCTTTAACCTGGTTAGGTGGGGGGGGGGGGGTGTAATCAGTGGATTTGAACCCATGCTTCTCACTTCTCCCTCAGCCTGAACTTTCCTCGCGGCTTCCCAGACGAGTACTCCTTCATGACGACCTTCCGCATGATCAAGAACACAGTGAACAAGGTGTGGAACATCTGGCAGATAGTAGATGAAGATGGCTACAAGCAGGCAGGACTGAGGCTGAATGGCGACGAGCAAGCTCTGGAGTACTTCCTGACGGGCGCAGATGGAAATGTGCAGACGGTCACCTTCCCCGGCCTTTCTGTGCTCTTTAACACCAAGTGGCACAAGGTGATGATCGGCGTAGAGCGTGACCAGGTCACGCTGTATGTGGATTGCCAGCCTGTGGATCAGAAACCCATCAAGGGCAAAGGCCCTATCAACACAGACGGAAACACTCTTATTGGCAGGCTGGATGCTGATCCCAACGCCTCCGTAGTGGTAAGCAAGTATGGAGAACTGCCTGCTCGGTTTAATAATGTTCACCCACCTTACAAGCATTGTCAGGGAAATGGTGCTCTCTGAGAACAAACACATTCAGGTTTATGTGTGTGCTGAGCTCTGCTATAATTCTAAAGTGCTGCTGTCACAGCAAATCTGCTCAGCTGGGTCCCAGCAGGGAAAAAAAGGGAAAATCTTAATCCCTGCAGAAAATCACATTGGTGGAAAATCAAGCTCAACAACCCATATAGAGGGCATTGATTCAAAGCTACAAAGAAGCAACTACACCATGAAGAATCATTCCAAAGCGCTTTTTTCAGTTTCACTAATAACAGTAATTCCATAGCCCAGTATTGTATATGTAGTAATGTCAGCATCTCTATGCAGTTTGAGCTCCAGTGGATGCTGATACACTGCGACCCAAAGAGAGCCCAGAGAGAGAGCTGCAATGAGCTGCCTGCCATCGAGGTACAGTAACAAAGACAAGGATCTGCTCAGCATCTGTTGCGGTTTGCGGTTTTACTCAGGTTGACGGAGCTTCCAGCATGTTGAAGGGAAACAGCAGAAAATGCTGAGACAGAGCTGCAGAGGCGTAACAAATACCTTGCCGAGCAGTTTCACTTCTAGCCCTTTATTTATTTTTTTATTGCCAGGTTTGAGCTGTAGTCCTACAAACATTTCTTGGAGGCAGAGCTGTTTAGGATCTATTCTAAACCCACAGACTGTATATAAACTGTGACAGCACCCACTCTGCACTTTGAAGTAACTTCCAAAAAAATGTTGGCCTTTTTTTTGGAGGTTGCCATATTGGATTGTTGCAACACACTAGGACTGGCTAGCTAAGTTGGTTAGCAAAGTGCATCCACAATTCACTGTGATATTACACAATATTACAGCCCAGTGCTAAACAAAAGTACATATATATATATATATATATATATATATATATAGCTGTAAAATCAAATATTATTTTTAATTTCGAGCACATTTTTAACGAGATGTCTGCCTGCAATGAAAACGTCACTCTGCAGTCTCACATTTCATGCTCTGTGAACTCTGCCGTCCAACGAATCAGGATTAGTGAGAAATTGTTTTTTATTCAATCACTTTTTTCCAAATGTGATTGATTGTACACCCTGTGGACAGACTCATTTCCTGCCCTGGTGCACTCTATTAGCTTCCAGGCTAACATGGGGAGGGTGGGTACTGTTTACGGGGCTTTGGATTTAAATGACAGCATGATATTACTCACTACCATTATTGTGAACGGGAGCGCTTTTGCTGACACTTTTGGTGAGGGTGGTGTAACTACTTTCACTAACTCTCCCTTTATCCGATTTCTCTTGCTTCTTCAGATGTATGCCAATGCTGAGGTATTTATTTTTCATCTCTACCTTCTTTTTGCTTTGTGATTTTAAACCAATAATCTGTTTCGGTGCTTCAGTTGCCTAATTGCCTTTGATCTGTATCTGTATTGCTTTGTTCTATATCTAATGTATGGTGGTGATACTGTTTGTTTGTTGTTGTAGCATTGCATAGGTTGACCATTCATGTATTTTTCCATCAAATCCACATGTGCCCAGCAGTTACTTAAAAGAAGCCGGCACAGGCATACTTTATATAGATTATAACTAAATCTGTGAAGACGTTTGCCTTTGGGCTGTTTAAGGACGCTTTAAAAACACGTAATCTTTTATTCTACATAAGTATTTAAATTCAACTTTTAAATTCAGTTTTCTAGCATTTCTCACATTTTTTGCTATTATAATATGCTAATTTTCTGTTTTGTCTCTTCTGTCAGCCTGAAAAATCAATCCCAGGCCCCGCAGGTGCCCCTGGCCCAGAGGGCCCCCGAGGGCCCGCAGGAGAAAACGGCAGAGACGGAAGAGATGTAAGTATTTCCTGCTCGATATCAGCCATTTTTTTTCGACAGATCTGCGAATACAGTTCTAAATTGCCTGAGTCATTTCCATTAACAGAGCCTGAGTATTTCTCTGCGTTCTTTGACTGCTTTTATTTATCTCTCCAGGGTCTTCCAGGACCTCCCGGCAGTCCTGGCATTCCTGTGAGTATTAAATGCAAAACGATTTACTGACAACATTCCTCGAGGCTGCGTTCTCCCTCTCTGTGTGTTTGTTTGGCATGTGATACCCCAGGGAAATGATTCACTTCACGTCTTAGTTACACAGTCTCTAAACACATTTGTCTGACACACATGACTCAGTATTACTTACTAGGCTAACACTTCTTTGTAAATCAATCCTGTTACTTCTACAGCGGATCTGCAGTGAGAGAATTTTGAGAAAATTCAAGATAAATTAACTTCTTAACATCTGTCAGGTCATTGACAACTGATAGTTTCAGGTTAGTTTAAATAAGTTTATCTATATTTAAGATCACCCATTTAACATACAGAACCCAAATAGAGATCTTATACCAAAAGAAGTGGACAAAATGCATATGAGGCTTAATTTGAAAGATAACATTTTATAGTTTCTGAAACAAGCAGCCTAATCCTAACTTAAAGCCAGCCTCAAACCCTGATACTTCGTCAGGACCTCCAGAGTTACAGAACTCAAATATGAATAAATACACGTTACAGTCATTTCGTTTGTTCCTGGTTAGAAGCAGCAGAGCAGTTAAAATTGATTAAAATGCTGCAGAGTGGGGACTGACTCAGTGCTGGAACTACTGTAGCCTCAAGTGGCCATCAGAGGAACTGCAGTACTTCTTTGTAGGCTTTGTTGTTTTTAAATCCTGGAGGTAGCTGCTTGATTTCAATCCATACTGATGCTCATACATACCAACTTTAACTATGACTTCTAGTGTTTATAGTTATCTATCAACAGGAGCAATGGGAGGTGACGTAGTTATAGAGCAGCAGCAGCCACAGAGGGCAGGTTGGTAGATGACTGGGTCAACAAAACACTGAACTTTAATTGATCCAAATGCGACGTATACGGTATGAATATGAATTTTATTTTAAGAGCCTCTCATTTTTGAACAAAAGTTTGGATTTCAGATGAAAAGCATCAGCGATACTGCAGTAGTCAGTGGCTTGGTAACTTGGTAACTTTGTAACCAGTGAAGTTACTGGTTATACTTATTGGTTATTTCTGTTGCTAAGGGCCTATGTTGTTAAGTAGGGCAGACGTCTCCATCCACACAGTACTCATATTTCTTTTCGCAAGTTAGCTCGGTCACAAGTATTTTCATAAAAAAAAACATTTCTTCAATAAAAAAAAAATGGATACACGACAAAAACAAATAAAGTCTAGCCCTCAGTGGGTAGAGTGGGTAAACTCCTGGCAGAGGCTCTCACTTAATGCGCCGCTTTAAATGTATTAATCCAGCAGTGCAATCATGTTGACGCCATGGTAGCTTTTTTTTCATTAATTCATTCTGATTCTTTTTGCTTTGTTATCCTTTAATCCTGTCTGGGTGCTGCTGCATGTGGTATACCTGCGAATGTTACATCAGAAAAAAACGAGGGCTCTTTGTGACTTTGTAATAAACACATAATGCATTAACTTAGCCGAGACGAGTGTCTCAAAGCAAGGCTTTGTACTACAATATTAGTATTTATGCTAAAAGAGAAACCGGGGAATAAATGAATACCAATGGTACACGCCTGCGTCAGATAAAGGCCTCGTGTTAAGCGGTGCCTTTGTCATTTGCAGTCACAGCTCCCTTGTTTTCCGCATAGCCTTGCACAAGCTCATCTTGTAGTTGATCATGGAGTGCAGCCCACCTTTCATTGATTAAATGTTGACTGGCTCTGCCTCTGTGTATCTAAGCAACGGGGCAGGGAGATGCAGGAAGAAGATAAAACGGTTTTATTCTTGTTGTGTCTGTTTCCTAGGGCAGCAAAGGGGAGCAGGGGGAGATCGGTCTTCCTGGACAGCGAGGCCTGCCTGGTCTTCCAGGACCTGCTGTAAGAAACATCACCTGACTCACATTTTTTTTATAATATCTGCCAGTGCAGCCTGTGCGTGATTGTATGCGTGTGCTATATACGGCCAAAGGTGTATAAAATCAAGCATCGAGGCATGCAGACTGTTCCTATGTATGAAAAAAAAATCCAAACAGTGAGCAGGTTAAGAAGGTTCTCTCAAATGTCTGTGTGTCATGTGTAGTGTTGCGTAAGGCTGTGCTGAGAGCCACACTGATTTGACTGTATGTTTGGTGTCCGCAGGGTCCAATTGGCTCAATGGGTCCCAGAGGGCCTGTAGGAGAGAGAGTGAGTCAACATTTAGTTCACTTCGAATCCACGAGTTACAGGAAATCATGGACAACGTACTGATTTTCTCTGCTTTTCACCACAGGGACTTCCTGGCTTTCCTGGACCTGCAGGTCCTCCTGTAAGTGGAAAAAAAATAATTCAGATTTAAAGCAACATACATGTATGAAAATGATCCTCTAAGACTTCTTCTGTCTTATCTTTCACAGGGCCCGGCAAGAGAAGGACCTCCTGTATGTGTTTGCTACAGTAGATGCGTTCCGTTTCACGTGAGCTTGTACATGACTTACCGGTGAACGCGGTGTCACATTATCTGGTTTCTGTCCATGTCTGGCAGGGACCTCCGGGAAAACCAGGAATCCCAGGAGATGAGGGGAACATTGGACCTGAGGTCAGAATGTTTTTGAGTGGAATAGGTGAAAAATAAGCAGCCAAGTCTGTCTTCCCATAAAAAGACTGTTTGTGCGAGCAGGTTATTACAACAGATAGTTATATTTTATTGTGAGAACAATGGTGGTGGTGATAATCATGACAGGAGCTTCACTGTTGAATCTTGTGCTTGGATCTCACACCGTTAACGGGCAGCGACGTCTCCAAACGTGTGCTTATGCAGGCAAAAGGGTTCCAAAACAAGCACTAAATCAGAGAAGACTCTTTCATATGTTGAAGATTCATTTGCTTTGTTGATATGTATTTGATATCAAATGTATAATTCCAGGGCCCACCTGGACCTAGAGGAGGACCCGGCGTTGCAGGGCCTCCTGGCCCTCCCGGCCCACCGGGGCCTGTGGTAAGATCCTGATCCGACACTGGTTTTATCATTTCTTTGCATTTTAATGTTTCACTTGTGAGGGCCTACATGCAGACAGCAACAATGAGATTTAGAGCCTCTGATTTTCAACATTTCCCGATACCATTTGTGTTTGAAGTAGACAGTTCTTGGCAGAAACTTTTAAATATGCCAGATATTAGTGATACTATGTTGCTCCATATTTTCTCTTTTGTATAACATGCTGTACATTGACCATCTGATTCAGGCGTAACACTAACAGCACACATTGTAACTTGCGTTTCCTGTGTGGACAAAAGCTCAGGTTTCCATATGAAACCGTGAGCTTGTAATTGTTTTGCATGCAGCAGTTTCTTTTCACACATTCAGATCTGGGACTTAGATTTCTGTGGACATCTAACCCCCTGTGGCTGTTTTAGATGTCACTCTGCTGTGTTTTAGGGACCTCCCGGTGCCAGCAATGAGGGAAGTGGGGAAGCTGTGAGTGTTTTACTGTCTTATACGCTGCCAAATCTTTCCTGGATGCATGGCAATTGGAGTGGTGACAGTGAATTTTTGATCAGAATGAGTCATGTTAATAAGAGGCTGGCGGTACCCACGCTTGTTGAGTATTTGACTGGCTGTGTATGTTTGTAGTGTCCTGCTTCCTGCCCTGCTGGACCTCGGGGACTGCCCGGGCTACCAGGGATGAAGGTGAGGAATGTTAATGAAGTGTTTCAGCTAATTAAAAGCCAAACCAGACGAAGACATTTAAATTAGTATTCATGTCAGGTTGTGAGAGGTTTTTAAATATTTAGATTATCATAGGACTGGAAAAATCTCCATTTATAGCAACCCTCATATCTAGCTTTAGATTTACAGTTATGTTAATGAGTGTCAGCAAGTAATTTTTTTCACACAAGAACTGTAGAAGATCAGGTGAGGATGTTATCCCACATGTAGCACAAAGCAGGAAGTTCTCCACTTCAGATGCATCCTGCACAGAGACTGTATGTAAAAGATGGACATAGCTCGATATACAGTAGCTAATGTGGCATCACCCACTGATGTCTTGACATTAGCATCTTGGTTGCCAAATGCTATTTTTTCAGCACCCTTTGTGACCATATTTCGACAAGAGGGTGGAGCGCTAAGTTGTCAGCTAACATTACTAAGCTTTGTTAGCAAGCAAATATACGCAGCTGTACATGCCCTTAATTAGTGCAATTAATGAGGCAAAACTGAACTGTGATGTAACCAAATAATATTGTTTTCATTATTTTAAGGAATGTTTTTAAAGCATGATTCTTACTTTTAGGGACACAAAGGTGTGTCAGGTGAACCTGGAAAAGATGGAGTGCCCGGAGAGAAGGTATGCACACAGTGACACCCAGACAGAGCCTGCAGTAGTTACCTTGTAGCAGCGAGCTATTGCTTTTCCACCACCAAGTTATGCCTGGAAAGACTGATACCGAGAACGACCTGTACATTTATTATTTGATTTCAGCCTGTAAGCAGCTTAATATCCGCTATCTGTCCTCACAAAATGTAACCTTAATGTGTTTGTGCTTGTTGTTTTCCACAGGGAGAACCTGGGAAGCAGGGTCTCCAAGGGCCACCAGGTCGCATGGGAGATGATGTAGGGAAACTTCTTCCTTGGTTACAGTGCATTAATATTAATTAATTTATGTATTTTTTTTATCATTATCAAAAGATAAAAAGTTATAAATACATTAAAAAACTATTTTCTCATTATAGGGGCAAAGGGGGCCCATTGGAGTCTCTGGAAGTCCAGGAGAGAAGGGAGACAGAGTATGTTACACAGCGATGACGCAGACATTTAGAACTTTGTACATGAATAAATGAAAGCTAACGCCTCTCCATTCTCAGGGTTCTCCTGGCTTCAATGGTATCCCAGGACCCACAGGTCCTCCTGGAGCTGCTGTAAGCAGTCTTAGTTTGATCAGCTGTACTGCCTCTGCACTTCTGGCATTTGCTCTAAGAGCAAAGAGGGCATGATGTACTTTAATCAATAACTAACTTTCTCTCAGGGTGTGGAGGGAACGCGTGGACGTCAGGGTTTGCCAGGGCCTAAAGGCGATGTTGTGAGTCCTGCTCTTCACCTGAGATTGTGACTTACGTTGCTTATGGTGATTTGAAGAGCTTTCTTGAAATAAAAAGATGAAGAAAAAAGTGTGTTGGTTTTGATCTTGTTTAGGGAGCCATGGGAGCTCAGGGACCACAGGGTCCTCCAGGGGAAAAAGGAGATGCTGTAAGTAGGCTGGAAGCGTTAATGTTGGTGAGACATTTATTTTTAGCACAACATCGTTTAATATGGTGTGATGTTACAGGGAGAGGCTGGCAAGAATGGCTTGGATGGACTTCCTGGAAACGATGGCACCAAGGTAAGCATTGGCCCTCATGATCTTTTTAGCAATAGAAATGTGGTGTAAAAAATATTTCGTCCACTATGGCACCAGGTTTTTGTTCTTGCTTTCCCACCATACACTCCACACACACACACAAAATAATACTCAGTTACTTTCCCAGTCCAAAAGGTTCCTTGAATGTATAGTAATTTGGGCTTCCCCTGGAAAACCAAAGCATTAAAGTGCTGACATGAAAAAGCACAATGATCTGAAATTCCCGCTCAGTGTCGTCTGACAGCAAAGGCAAACCCAAAGCTCGTCAGTGTGTTGTCAGGAAAGACCCGTTGCTTCTTTCCCCTAGCTGCTCCTTTATTCACGAGGGGTCGCCACAACAGATGGATCTCCATATTTGATTTGGCTCAGATTTTTGCACCAGATGCCCTTCCAGGGATTGTGCTTTCTCTCAGGGATCTTTTGCACGTCAGGCAAATGCCTTCCACCATGGAGCCACTTGTAATGAAAGACAAATAAAATTAGCAGATTGTCAGAAGTGACAAATTGTCTCTAAATTTGCTTCAAATTTGTATAACATTTGCTTGAATCCTGACAGCTGAGCGGGAGCAGTTTGCAGGTATTCATCAGGGGGAGGAAAAAAAAGCTTTGCATCCATTTCAATCTTTCTGAATTTAACAGAGAATTTAATTTTGCACCACCGCAGGGGATTTTAAACGAAACAGTCGAGACGTGATTGAAGTGCAGACTTTCAGCTTTAATTCAAGGGGTTCAACTGGAATTTGCACGTGCAGTCCCCCATTTTCAGCGGCTCAAAAGTAATTGGACAGTTGAGTGAGACGCAGTTTCGCGGCTCTAACTGTAACGTGCAATCTGACCTTCCCCTAACCTCGAACTGGTTCACCAGTTAAAAGCTGAATACATAACAATGCTGAATTGAATTCACCACTACACTGATTCACACCTCTGACCGGCCTCTGTTGTCATGTGTAGACTCTGCCGTTCCAAAAATTACAGACAAAACATGAAACTATAATAGCCCTGCAAAATATAGCCTACAATATATAGTGTAATTTCCCATTTAAGATTTCTCATGTTATTCTACTGGATTTATGGTGCGTATGGTATGGCATCTTGGACTCTGCATGTTGGCTGCTGCCATGTTGGTTTCTATGGAAACAGACGGTACCACATTTGAAGAGCCATCGTCCAACAAAAATGAGTTCATACACTGTATATTTTTATCTAACCCTATCGATTCAACATGCGCGCACATAAACTGTGGCTCTCCTCAACAGGGAGAGCCCGGTACTCCTGGAGCTGTCGGTGTCAGGGGGATTGTGGGTATTCCGGTAAGTCTAACTTAATTTTTGTTCATTCTGTTTCCCCGGCAATAGTCGGTTACATCTACAATTCAATTCTATCTTCTGGCGGTAATGATTTCCGAGAGTTATCTTTTCATTGCGAAGCTAGTGAAAGACGGCAAAGCTAATGGAAGACGAGCTTCTCTCTGAAGCCACATGCTGTAGCTGGTCAGCTAAATAAAACATTAAAGTCAAACAACCTGCAGGAAGGGCAAGGGCACACCTACTGCTGCCTGCGAGGCTGTGAGATGAGAGGATACAGATGTGGCTTGAATGGTAAATGTGATTTAAGAAACAGCGCAGGAGATAAAAGACTATATATATTTTTATTTGTATATTTTTCACCTTGTGTTTAAGGCTGTGTGACAGCCCAGTCTTATTTGCCATTAAAGCCTACATTTGTTTTCTCAAACACAGTTATGAATAAATATATATACATATATTTTTATGCCACTTTAATGTTACTTATTGTTTCCCACACAAACAGAAGTGAAGCAATGACACAAAAATTTTTCAGTTTGTTTTCATGAGATGTTGTTCCTAGGGGCTGCCGGGAAAGCCGGGAGCAGGTGGACCCCCTGGTGAAAAGGTAATTGGAATCATCATCCATTTAAGGACGCATCCGAAATGTTATTGCAGCTGACAACTTCAGTAGAACCCTCTATTTGAGGTTTGAGCTGATAGAATAAGGGAAATCTTACTCAGTGCAATTCCTGCTCTGGATTCAGGGCGGCACTGGTGCCGATGGAGCTGTTGGACCAGTTGGAATTCCTGGAAAAACTGTGAGATTACCCCTACCCACATTTTACCCTCTAATTTACAGATGTTTTTTTTTATCTGTTTCTTTAATTCTGCAAGTCATATTTGCATATCCATCCAGACTCATTTGGATACTATTTGTCCATATAGGGTGAGCCTGGAAAAGATGGAACAGATGGAAAACCCGGGGACAAAGGAGCAGCTGTGAGTTTACATTTACTTTTCATCTGTCACTTTATGATTTTTAATTGGTTTTCATGTTAAGTACAAGTTAGCTTCACTTTAAGTTAATGTCCAAACTGAAGTTGACCTTTTCACTTATTTTCAATGTACAGGGTCAAATGGGGAAACAAGGGCCAGTGGGCCCTGCAGGTCCACCAGGAATCCAGGTAGGACACACTGACACACCCACTCGTCCATCCATCTAACCAGCCATCCATTTTAGTCCACTTCACAGTGGTAGCATAATAAACACAGTATTCCAGACATCATTTTCTTTAGCAGTGTTTTCCAGCTCCTTCTCCTAGGCCAGATATTATATATAACTGCTTCAGAAAGTTCTGGGTTTCCCCTGGAATCTGTTCCCAACTGGGCAGGCCCAGAAAACCTCCAAAGGGAAGCACCCAGGAGGCGTCCTGATTAGATGCCTGAACCACTTTAACTGGCTCGCTCCAATGTGAAGGAGCAGCAGCTCTACTCTGAGCTCCCTCACCATGTGTGGCCTCCTCACCCTATCACTGAGTCTGAGGAAACTCATTTTGGCCATCTGCAGTCTTATTCTCTCACAGAGCTCATGAGGTGAGGGTTGAAATACAGACAGACTGGCAAACTCAGTTCTGTTTTCATCGTGTTGACGTTTCCATTATGGCAGATTCTATGCACCAATCTGCTGTTCGATCGCACACTCCACTTTCTCATCCAACACAGCGTGTAATTCACTACTTTCAATTAAGCAACTTCCTGTTGATTTTTTTTATTATTGAATAAAGTGACAAAACTGGGAAAATGTGTGGGTGTAGATTGTGTAAAGAAGGCCTTGTCAGTACAACTTGGACAGGGGCATGTTGTACTTTCCTGATTGGCCTGATGGTGGCAGTGTTGTCTCAGTGTTAAATTTCCAAACCCAGACGAAATGATTCAGAAGTGTGTCTGTTTGTCATGTCCTGGGCCTTTATCCCAGCGTTTTGTGTTTTGTTCTTTAAGGTTCTGCTTTTGTTGTGTTTCTATGTTTGCTTATTGTTTGGATTCTTAGTTTGTTACAGTTTTCTGAAGTTATAGGTATTTATATAGAATTCCTGTTTCCCTTTTGTTCTCCTTGTCTTCCCCGCGTCCTTTTGTGTCTTTCTCACTTGCCTTGTGTGTTTTGTATTCGCAGTGTTGTGTCACGCCTGCGTCTCTGTCTCAGCATCCAGTTGTTTCCTGTTTTACTTTGTCAGTCTTTAGTGTTCTTTGTTTAGTTTTACTTCCTGGCCTTGTCTATTATGATTACCTGCACCTGTGCCAGAAATGACTGTTCCCAAGAGAAGTTACAGTAGGGCTGGTGAAATATATTTACTTCAACTGTCTCGATCCTGTTGCTCTGAACAGATGGGCTGTTAAGTCTCAAACAGATGTGCGATATTTGTTGTATTTTCAGGGTGAGCAAGGACCTAAAGGTAACACTGGTGCCAAAGGAATGAAGGGCCATACTGGGCACAAAGGTGATCTGGTGAGCCAAATTTCATTCTTTACCAAAGCTTTGAAATATTGATAATGATGAGAATTTTGTGAAGAATATGATGTGTTGTTTAGGGACCTGTTGGACCAGTGGGACCAAAAGGAAGTCAGGTGAGAAATATTATAATTTCTAATTTATCTGCAAATGACCTTTAAGAGCTCTTCCAGTAATTGGATATTTACAGTCTCACCATATTACATGATGTTGTGCAACAGGGGGGGAAAGGACTGCCGGGAGATCCTGGGATAAAGGGAGACCAAGTATTTCACTCAAATATTCTATAAATGCAAGAAAATATGTGTTTTCTGTTACTGGATTTGAAAGCTGTTGACTTATCTTTATGTTTGTGTCTCAGGGCTCTCCCGGTGTTCCTGGAATCAAAGGAGAGGTATTCAGAAACAACTGTCTGCTCTAAACTGTTGCCTGAGGAGCTTTTTACATAGAAAGTGTTTCATGACATCTAACGTTACAAGTTTGCATTTTATATACACAAAACAATGTAGAGCATTTGAATAGGTGCCATCATAAATTCCCACCTTAGCAAATGGTACACAAAAACACACAGAAAGTTAGATTATAACGAGCAGAACACTGAATGGATCACTTAGATGTGCATTGTTCTGCATACAAACCTACTGTTAACATATTCAGTGATGGTTCGAAATGGTTTATGGTTTTGCCGTTAGCATGGGGAGAAGGGTCAAAGAGGAGTTACAGGAGCTGATGGCAGACCAGGCCTGCCGGGACATGAGGGTTTGACGGGTCCAATGGGAGCTCGAGGGCTGGAGGGAGAACCCGGCCTTCCTGGACCACCAGGCCCAAGAGGTCTACCTGTAAGTGATACACTTAACCAGTATAGGAAATGTATCCACTTTGGCCGCATTATTACTTTTACTAAACTTGCTAATGGTTCTAGAGATGACCCACCACTTTGGTTTGGACTAGTCTCAACAATTATTTAATGACACACACCCACTAAATAATGACATTCCCATCATAGTTTGTGCTAAGCGGAAATGTTTTATGACAAATGCTAAACCACTCTGTCTGCTAAACACAAGCCATAACACCAATAAAAACCCCTGTGCCAAAGTGCAGATGTTTTTTTTAAAAATAAGATACATTTATATTTCTAATTAATTTTTTGGATTCTACAATCCAGTTTCTTTCTGAATGAAATTGACAGAAGCTGTGCCAATGTAACTCTTGGCTGAATCAGCCCTCAGCAATAACAACATTCATGAATTCACAGGGCCCAAAAGTGAGTGACGAGAAGCTTCGGGAAATGTGTTCAGCTGTTGTTGAAGGTGCAGTTTGTTCACCTCACATTTAACCCAATGAAGAGCCGACCAGCTAAATATTAAAGCTTGTTTGTTCTATGCCATCCACCCATCTAGAGCAATTAGCTGAATTTATGAAAGAGTTTTTGAAGAAGCCAGCAGCTATTGGTGCCCCTGGTACCCCTGGACCAGCAGGTCCTCCTGGACCCCCTGGAGCAGCTGGAGCAGCAGGAGCAGCAGGAGCTCCGGGGCCAATGGGTCCCAAAGGCCATCCGGGCTTCTTTGGACTTCCAGGCGCACCAGGCCAAAAAGGTCAGCATGGCCTTTCAAACCTTTTTACCATTAGTAAACGCCGAGCCTCTGTCTTTAGCATCCTTTACAAAATCCTTAAGTGGGTTGTTCATTATGTATGCATTTCATCCACACTATGACAGATAAGCTGTGAGGCTGTGATAGCCTTTTGCTTCTCCTTTATTTTCTTGGAGACCTTCCAGAGCTAGAGCTGGCTGTAGTGGAAAAAATAAAATTAATGCTTTAGAGAAAATACTGCTGTCAGCCCTGGCAGTACGCCTTTGTTTTCACACTGCCAGAACAAACGCTGAAAGAAGTTATGCAGAGTGCTCGAAGGATGGAGAAGAGTCACTGATGCATAACATTATACAATCAATGATGCACTAAACAAGGCTGAATCAGAGTGGAGTCATTAAGTTTCCTAATTACGTCCCCATAACTGTGCCTCTCCATTTCATCTCAGCATTAATGTGTGTGTGTTTGGCTCCTCTGCAGGTGATGCTGGGGAGAAGGGAGACAAGGGAGACAGGGGAGAGGATGGTGTGGGAATCAAAGGAAGCCAAGGCGCACCAGGTGCACCGGGTAAGGATTCTTGTCAGAATTAGAGCAGAACACTGCTGACAGAAAACAGGAGGTCTTCAAAATGTCAACCTGAACTCTCTTTGCTTTGTTATTTTCCCATTTTTAAAAAGAGAGAGGAGAGAGAGAAAACCATTTGAACAACAAAACTGTGAAAACTTGCAGTTGGCTTCTGTAGAACGCTAGAGAGAGAATACACATATAGCCAAGAAAGATAGGCAGTAGAAAGGCCCTAATCCCTCAAAGCCTAAAGAACACGGTGGATGAATTAGCAAAAGCTAAACTGTGAGGTTCCAGGAGTTTTGTTTTTCAGCACTGTAGCCAGGCTGACAAAGAGTCAGAGCTCTGTTAAGCCGAGTATTCCCTTAACCTCAACTAATAATGACTTCATGAATTTCTTCACAAATAAAATTTTAACCATTATTACAGACACTGATGTGTCATTATGTACAGACTTAACATATTTTTTTTTTGTTAACAGTCTACACAGGCCTTTAAGTTGGCACTAATGAAACAATTACTTTCAAAGTCATCACTTGACCTGGCTGTCTTAGCTGATTATAGGACAATCTCCAACCTTTTTATCTCAAAAATTCTTGAGAGAGAAGTTGTAAAGAAAGAGTAGTTGTAAAACAGCTAACTGATCATCTGCAGAGGAATGGTTCATTTGAAGAGTTTCAGTCAGGATTCAGAATCCATCACAGCACAGAAACAGCATTAGTGAAGGTTACAAATGATCGTCTTATGGCCTCTGACAGTGGACTCATCTCTGTGCTCCTGCTAGACCTCAGCACAGTGTTTGATATTGATGACCAGAGATTAGAACACACCATACTGTATGTATTAATGGAACTGCACTGCAGTGGTTTGAATCATATTTATCTGGTAGACTAAAATTTGTTCATGTAAATGGGGAGTCTTCTTCTACACATTAAGGTTAATTATGGAGTTCCACAGGGTTGCAAGCTAGGACCAATTACATTTACATTATACATGCTTCCCTTAGGCAGTATTATTAGAAGGCATAGTATATATTTTCATTACTATGCAGATGATAACCAGCTTTATCTGTCCATGAAGCCAGATGACACACATCAATTAATTAAACTTCAGGAATGTCTTAAAGACATAAAGGCCTGTATGACCTCTAATTTCCTGCTTCTAAATTCAGATAAAACTGAAATTATGTACTCGGCCCCACAAATCTTAGAAACATGGTTTCTAAACAGATACTTACCCTGGATGGCATTACCTTGGCATCCAGTAACACTGTGAGTCATTTTTGATTAGAATATGTCCTCCAGTGCACTTATTAAACAAATATGTAGGACTGTATTCATTCATTCTGCAATATCACTAAAATTAGAAATATCCTGTCTCAGAGTGATGCTGAAAAGCTAATTCATGCATTTATTAATTCTAGGCTGGACTATTGTAATTCATTATTATCAGGTCACTCTAAAAGCTCCCTGAAAAGCCTTCAGTTGATCCAGAATGCTGCAACAAGAGTACTAACTGTGACTGGAAAGAGAGATCATATTTCTCCCATATTAGCTTCTCTTCATTGGCTTTCGGTTAATTTCAGAATTTAATTTAAAACTCTTCTCCTCACATACAAGGTCTTGAATAATCAGGCCCACTCATATCTTAAAGACCTCATAGGACCTTATTATCCTAACAGAGCACTTTCGTTCTCAGACTGCAGGCTTATTGTGGATCCTAGAGTTTTTAAAAGTAGAATAGGAGGCAAACCTTCAGCTATCAGGCCCCTCTACTACGTAACCAGCTCCCACTTTGGACTCAGGAGACAGACACTGTCTCTATTTTTAAGATTAGACTTAAACTTTCCTTTCTAATAAAGCTTATAGTTAGGCTGCAATAGGCTTAGGCTGCTGGAGGGGTTTCCCATGATGCACTGTTTCTTCTTCACTCATCTCTTTTCACTCTCTTTGCATTTATACTACTGCCCCACACACAATTACTGTATTTAATCATTCACAATTATTAAACTCTGGGTCTCCTATAGTTTGCATTTTCTATTGTCTCTCTCCACTCTCTTCTCATTCCCCTCACCCCCAACTGGCATTGGAAAGGATGATTGCCCCTCCCTGAACCTGGTAATGCCTGAGGTTTCTTCCTGTTGAAAGGGAGTTTTTTCTTACCACTGTCTCCAAGTGCTAGCTCATAGGGGGATCATCGGATTGTTGGGGTTTTCTTTCTAATATTGTAGGGTTTCTAATATAAAGTGCTTTGATGTGACCATTATTGTGAATTGAAGCTACAGTATATAAGTAAAATTGAATTGAATTGAAATGAACTACTCTAACCACAATTCTGAACTGACTTCTCTGCAACATTTCTTATTTGTTACCATGGAAATGTTTAAACCAGCAAATGTCAGGTCACATGTGAGCACTAAACTTCAAAAACTACAAGAACAGTAATTACACTGAGAAACAAAGCACTGTACCATACTGATAACTATAAACTATACTTTATTACACATACAGAGAACTCAAGCACAAATGCTGTTATTATTCAACACTACATTAATGAAAAGGATAAAATTTGAGAAGTTTGGATGTGCTGTGGAAATTGGGATTCGGAATGGATTATAGGATGAGTAGTAATTGATTAAAAGTAAAACTGTACACAATCGTATACCTTTGCTTTTTTTAAATTCTCATCTATTGTTTCTTTTTTTTAACCAGATCAAGTGTTTTTGTGATCATGATTTACCTTACAGCTGGTTGGCTTGGTTTAAGGCTTAAAACTCTTTCCAGGTCACTGTTGTACTCTCTTGGCCATATATATATATATATATATATATATATATATATATATATGTATATAATTTGTT
>JAVDPK010002212.1:1432845-1471103 GCA_034780415.1 Cichlasoma orientale
AACTATGTATAGCAGCTAGGGACCAGGCTGTAATCGTGCAATTATCTAAATTAGGGCATTTAAATATGATGATCTATGGACTGATTTGCACTTCTGGCTTCAGTTTTCAGTCCTGGAGATTGCCAATTGGTTTTGTTTATGCATACTCAGAGGAACTTGTGATGGGCTCAAATCACCAATGCATCATGGTCAGGTCTTACATCAGTCCTTATCTGGTTGTTTAACTCAGCTGTCAAACAGCCAGATACTAGAACTTAAGTGCAGATACTCGAACTGAAGTAATACGACAAACCATTTTAGCATGTGTCCACATGGATACTGTATATCACCAATTAAATTCAATTTCTATTCAGTCTTATTTTATTATATAGCACCAACCAGGTCAGTTTATATTGCAAAGCAAAGACCCAACAATATTAGAGATACACGCCCAACAATAAGACCATCCTGTAGTACTTGGAAAAACTCCCTTTTGAATTTTAGCAATATTGTGCCACTGAAAGAAAAACAGTATTAGAGATTTGTTTAATGTGTGCATTAAAGGGTATATCCTGGTCAAAAATGACTCCAAGCCCTGACTTTAATGCATTCTGGTGTTCTACATTTAAATCACTCAGCCAGGCTTTTCAGATCCTCTCTTTTAAACTGGAAAGATCCCAAGTCCCCTTTCCCATGCCAGATGACTGAGGGAGGTCATGTTCCAATTGAAGTTAGAAAAGGTTAAATATTTTAATAATAATAAAAAAAGAAAAGGTTAAATATTCTCTAAAAGGAAAAAAGGGTGAGTTCTGTAAGATATGGATCCATTTTACATCCTATTTCATTACTGTCTTGGGATAACAAATTGGAATTATCCATGGCATTGTCTTTGTGTCCATCTGTGGGAAAACCAAAACAAGTAGGTGTACAGTAGGTGTGATCAAGTGTTTTGCTTTTGTTTGTTTTATCTTTGCTCATTCGTGTATGTGTGTGTTTGTGCTACTGTTTTAGTTGGTTGTTAATGTTGTTATGCACTCCTATTTACAAATCTTAGAATTGTATCATTCATATTCAAATACTCACTGTATCTAGCTGGAATCAAATGACAGAACAGATGGTAAAGGTTGAGTTCTATATTATACAGTTCTTAATGTCAGGTGATTATGTGATTAGTACTATATAATACTGCAAAATGTAATTAAGAGAAGGTCAAAAAGAAAAAAAAATGACTCAGCGAGTGTTAGTGGACCCTGAGACCCATCCAGAGTAGGTAATTGGTTAGACACCATATTTCTGAGGTTTTTACAGCCAAGTACAATAATCTTGGTTTTATCAAAATTTAGAAATGGCAGATCATCCATGGCTTCACATCATTAAGACATGCCTGTAGTTTAAATGAGCTATGTCATCTAGCTTGATAGATAAATATATTTGGATATCATCTACATAGAAATGGTGATTTATGCAGTGCTTTTATTAACTGCCTAGGGGAAGTATGTATGACATGCATATTGGTCCTGGCACAGAACATAAAAGAGACATTTAAGAAGATTTTTTTTACACAACTACATTTTCATTGTAAGTTAATATTGAATGTATTTTTATGTCCTCAGGTGCACCTGGGTCCTCAGGCATTGGAAAAGATGGCAAAAATGGAGAGCGTGGTGAGACAGGTAGTCCTGGTGTCCCTGGATCTGCTGGTCCAAGGGGGCCCCCGGGACCACCCGGCCTTTGCGACCCATCCACCTGTATAGGCAGACTTCCTCCACTTTATATGGTCAGTGGGAAGAAATCCACTGGCTACAAAAACCCATGACACATCCCATCTCACTGACACACTCCAAATCTCATCCTGCCAGTGACCACATTTAAGGACTTGTCACAAGTCAAAGCACGGTGATCTTTGGACGTCTCCATCGGAACCACGGCTCGAAGAGACACACAGGGAAATAGAAATGAGGCACAATTGCAAAGTACTGTACAGACATTTTAACTTGTGATTCCAAACCGAGTTTACCCATCATTCAAAAACTGCTGTTACCAATGCCGGAGCAAGTTCGGCCTGACGAAAGGCCCAAGGCACAGAAGCTGACCCCCCACCGCAGCTATTCAACTTCAATTCTACTCTTTTAGCTAATGTTAAAGCCTATTAGGTGACCCATACGGAAGCAATCATGAGTAAAATCTTATGGTTAAACTAAGTTATACAAAAAACAAAAAAACACTCGTTTGCCCGATTTTGTCATATCAATGATCTTGTTCAAACACTGCAATAAAGTGTTATGTTTTGAAAGTGTGCCATCATGAAATTCCACAGCCTCTCTACAGTAAAATGCTATTGTGTTTTAAAAAAAAGGCCTGTGGTTTGTTATGGATATAATGTTGATTCAGGGGCCCATTTCACAGTTGCCTGGTTACAAAGGAGAGTCAACACCATCTGCATCTCTGTCTGCACAGCACAAATACAGTCACAGATCAAATATGACCTTTATGTAAGCTATTAGGAAGGAGTTAGCATAGGAGCCATTCCAAGGACATCCCTTTCATCTAATAGATATTATGATGGCTCGGAGACAACACATTTATCGTTGTGTACTGTAAGTGAATGGACGCTCAAGGTTCATAAAACTTGATTCAGCAGAAGACTGCAGCATGATTTCCATATTCAGCTACAGACATTAAACATGATTGATGTCTCTGATGGCTTCAAACTGATTATCATGTATACAGTAAGTGACAGAACAGAGCTGGATCTCTTGGATAAATAAAATCATTTTCATTATAAAGAGATGTACATTTTATGAAAAGGAATTGGACTGCTTGCATTTCAGCGCTATGTAAGAGTCAGAGCACTGGCTGCTCAAATAACAAAGCAAAAGTTGGTATTATAAAATGAATCTGTTCCAGTCTTTATTATACAGTACAGTACAGGTGTCTTTCAAATACTTACAATATGCTACTACTTTAAAATATCTTAGCACCAATTTATCACAAAAAGGTTGGGAATGGGTTAATAAATTGCAGTTAATGCATTACAACATGACTGTATTTGTTCTAATCATGAATAATTTAGCAGTACAAGTTAAAGCCTTTATGCATTACAGATACCATCCCAAGTCTACTGATGTGATTGTAACAAGCATTTACGAAATCATCAGACAGCCATACAGATTGTTTCAATAGTAAACAGATGTTAGCAAACATATGGAAATGGTAGAAAGAGCAGGTCACTTAGGGCCATAGTTGATTGTCCACATAGCGTGTGATTGATTTGCATTGTATTTAAAGGTGTTCTCTACTCTACACCCAAGAAAGGAGCCGTCATGTATTGCAGCTCTCAATATAAGGGCTCCTCTGAAGGCACTGGTTGAGTACAAGCTGAAATAAAAACAACGAGCGGGTTTTGCTTGGCATTTGTAAGCTAACTATGTAGTCTACTGGATGAGACAATTTTGAACGACCCATTTTTTTGGTATTAATGCAAGCTAAAAGCAAGCTAGCTTGGCATTTATGGATATTTTGCAGACACGTGCAAGGAGTATGGTGGCATGTGAGACAGTGGGATTAAAGGATCCACAAGATCGCTATCGCACACATGCATTCTTTCTAATGGCCAGCATGTGGCTGCAAACAGAAGCCTAATTGTATATAAATCTATGAGAAAATGACCCTCCTGCTCACTTTATGACCTCAGTAAAGACTTTCATAATGAGTTTATGGTCTCAGTCACTACTGTTCAGTCTTCAGTACACATCATGTACATTTTGTAATTTGCAAATCGAGTAAAAAACAAGGATAAAGCAGAGCATACATTAAGGAATAGCCGACCCGTGACTAAGAAGTCACTGCCATATTCGTGTGTGGTTATCCTCGGGTTTCTCAGTCAGATCTCCCCTCGTCATGGCCAGTTTCCAAAAGTTAAGTCTTCACAATCCAGTGGCTGGCATCACAATTGCTAGATTCTGTGGTTTGCAACTACAGTATAGGCCTGTGCTAGAGGATTCACCCAGTCATCTGCCCAAAAGTTTTCAACAATGACTCCTACTTGTGCTAATGCTAACTCCACAGCCCGCTACACTGACTGTTTGCTAGCTTTAAAGGCGAGGAACTCCCCTTTGACAGCATTACATTCTGCGAGGGTGCATTTGATTGCTTATGGATTATACACTTTCATTTGTAACATGAAAATAGTGTTTTTCCATTTTCAAAAACTGCCACAGGGTAACTTTAATTCAACAATTTATGTGACTTCTGCCTTTAAAGCAGCCTCAGAAATACTGAAACTCCAGTCAGCTTCACCAACATGTTCACAATCTAAGTGTTGTCAGAGCCCCATCTTCACTCTCTTCATGAATGACCTTCCATGATGTAACCTGAGAAAGAGATGATGAATAATTATATCCAGTCATTAGATCATATTCCATCAGATGCCTTTACTCTTCTCTAGAACCTTGTGCCCCTCTTTCCTTTTGCTTTTGTGGGCCTTGGATGTGTTTCTTCATGCTTTTCAAATGAACACCACTGTTACATCTTTTCTTTTTAATAGGTTATAGATAACCAGGGTGTCTGAGGTTGGAGAGAAGTCTAATTGGTCCATGAGGGACAAGAGGCAAAGACATTGTTTAAACTGTTACCACAGTGGTCTGATCATCAAGATGCAGGAGAGCAGCTCTCCAGTTTCAGGTACAAAAAAGAAAAGCTGTGTGTTTTTAGAGCAGGCACTTAATGTATGCATCACTGAGACGGAGAGGAAGTGACACATTTAGGGAAAGCAGTGTGAAATAGGCTGTTTTTCAAGAAAGGTGAACAAAGGCTGCAATTATACCACCTCCTCAAAGCTGTTTGCTGCTCAGGTCTATGCATCGCTCAGACAGAGAGTGACCAGAGCGCCTTCATTAAACATGAAAGTACAAATCTAACAGCGACGCTGCATGTCGTCTCAACTTCTGGAACAAATCATTATATGGTATATATTCTGGTCAAAAAAAGCAAACTTAAATGAAGTCCTTAAAAAAAAAAAAAAAAGAAAATCAGATATCCACCCTTAAATGTCACATGCACATATAAACAAGATTTCTGGAATGAAATCCTTCAAATCTCTCCCAAAGCTTGAAATGACATTTGCAGAGATGCTAATTTGTGGGTTACGACAGAGGTCATTTCTACCTCCTCCAGTTTATTCCCAGAATAAAATCTTGTTTCCTTCCTGTCTAAATAAATCAAGCAAACTGCGAGATATTTTAGGGGTGGATTTCTCTAAAAGGTATTTTATTTTTTGGTGTGTTTTTTCGCATCCCGGAGTCACCCAAACCAAGGCGATAAAACCAATATACATGCCGGTGTGGAGGAAAATGTGGCCATTCATCACTCTGATTAAAGCTTCTCCGACACAAAATCGCTGCTGCTGTTTGCCTCACGCTGTCTGCCACCCCTTTTTCCGATCAATGGCGGTTAAACTGATAGTGAGTAATTACCATCAGACTGTGTCAGTCACTGATTTAGTGAGCAGTGACGGACACATGTTGCCTGATGTGGGCTGTGAAGGTTAACCGATGCAGAACGGTGCGAGGCAAGCAGCAGTGCCCGATTGAGATGATTACTGATGAAACGATACAATATCAAACAGCAGGATCTTTACTCCTGATGTTGGGCGGGGCGCAGCATCCTTGTTATCTCCCTATATATTTTACAGGAAGCATGCAAGTGAGGGAAAAAACTGTTTAGCTGCCCTCTTTATCCCATAATAGATCAGAAAGAAACTCCAACGTTGCTCAATCCCCATCCATCCATCCATCCATCCCGAGCTTCATACCAAAGACAAAACATAGAATCTGACCGGCAGCACCCGTCGCTTGAACCCTCTGTACTGAGGCGACCATTAAAAGAAAAAAAAAAGTTCTTGATTCAGAGTTCATAAATACAGCCGGTCTCCCAACTCTGCATGGTTCTTCTTCTTTAAGTCCCCTTCACATTTTTGTTGTGGGGTCTTTGTGCCAGGCTCGCGTAGTAAGCACACTGGGTGGGGTCGCACTGGCCGGGAGGACCTGGAGGCCCAGGCTGACCGTGGGGGCCGGGGTTTCCTGGCTCTCCCTGGGCTCCAGCTTGTCCCGGGCTTCCATCTTTGCCATAACCGGGCATACCTGCTGGGCCTGGAAATGAGAGAAGAGCTTTTAGAAACGGTATCAGAACTGGACCTGCACTAGGAGCCAGTACAGAATGTAAAATCCTTACCTATGGGGCCAGAAGGGCCTTGTTCTCCTCTTTCACCAATACCAGGCTCTCCCTTTTCTCCCCTTGCTCCTTTCTCACCTGACACGTACACAGGGACAGAAACACAATTTCTCAGTAAATAATCTTGATCAGTTTAAAGGCACAGAGAAAAAAAATCCCTGAAAAGAAGCCTGTTGCTCAGGCCTGAGATCACTCGCGCTGTTTTAACGTAGCTCAGTTCAGCATAGAATTTCATTCATTTACATATTCTTCAGGTTCAGTCAGCGTCAGTGTGAAATATGATCACAGGCTACTGTGTGAAGCAGGTAGGGCGCTGCAGTGAACATCATATCTTCATTATCATTACATCACTAAAGGGGTGAAAATAAAGTAAATAGAAAAAAAAAAAAAAAAAAGGGGAATTCAGTGACAACATAAACCACCGAAAACTCTCAGAAATATGACTGGAAACATTTAACAGTGACAAACTCACCATTTTCAGACATTGTGCAGACCAAATAATAACTTCATTAAACAAGAATATAATCAACAATGAATTGATAACGTCCTCATTTTGAAGTCAACTCGGACGGTTCTTCTGTTTTGTGTTGTTTGAATCTTTGTTGATGTCTCAGAGGTCGGGTTTCTTTTAAAGTTTATGCCCTTTTTTGACTCTTATGAGGCCCATAATTTAAATACATATTCACTAAGTCTTGAAACTAGGAACGGATCCGATAAACTCATCAGGAAAGCGTTTACTGTGTTTGCACACAAGGGAGGTGAGGGCCACTTTCTCACAAGTTTTTCCATCCATTTGTTGTAAGACAGGCGAAGCAGGCGTGAGACACACAGACACCCACAGAGGAGCGAAAGCAAACAGGATGAAGTCTGCTCTTTGGTTACAAGCAGAACACTGTCTGCGCCCTCTGTCTCTCTGTCTGACATGAAATCTCTCCGGACTTCATCAAACTTAGTTAAGCTAAAAAAAGAAAACCTACACCATTTCTTACTTAATTTTTTTTTAAAATTTCATTCCCATTTGTTCTGCAGCCATGTTCTCCTAGTTTAACCGATCAGTGCTTAGCCCCACCCAGGAGTGCCTACTCTGGGGCAGGTACTCCTTTCTATTATTAGGAAAGTGCTGAGAGGAAGTGCTTTATTTTGAAAGGTAAGAAGTTTGTATGCCACTAGCTGAAGGTTACATGTTGATTCCCACAATAGTTTTTTTGTTTTATTTTGTTTGCTTTAAGTTTACACTACACATCAATGATTAGATGCCATAAGCAGCACCAAGAGCTCAATTAATATCTTAGTAAAGCACTTTACATTATTTATCTTTTTCATATTTAACAGCAGAAGTACTAAAAAGACAGACACACACACAGAACCACTAACACTTGAGTTTTTGTCCTACCCTTAGGGCCCATGGGTCCCCTGGGTCCTTCTCCTCCATTCTGTCCGGGCAAACCGGGTTCTCCAGGGGGGCCAGGGCGTCCAGAGCTGCCGTCCTTACCTGGAGGGCCCGGAGGTCCGGGGCGGCCTGCTGTACTTTTCACATGTGCTGGCTGGATCTGAGCCATGAGATAAGCTAATTTGGCTGGAAGCAAAAGAAAAGTTAGTCTAATTTACCTAACAAGGTTATCCTAACTGCACCCAAATGGACAAATATCTCAGAGGGTGCCAGAAGAAAGGGAATGCACATCCATCCACACTTATTCTCACCGTCTAACTGTTTTGCCAGCTCCTCCTGGATGAGCCGCCTCATCTGCTCCAGTGACACTGACTCTCCCTGGAGAAGCAGAGATGTTAATGAATGATTCACTTATTAAAGTCTCCGTCGAAGTCACCTGATGGTGCCGTGGATGCTGCTGCGGAACCAATATGCTTTCCAAATTTAATTCAGTTGAGTATATGACTCACCCTGGGCCCTGGAAGGCCAGGGTTTCCTGATGTTCCTTGTGGCCCTGGGGCTCCTATTTCTCCTGGTGGTCCCGACATGCCCATCATCCCCGTGTGGCCCTTCCTGCCAGGGGGGCCAGGGTTTCCAGGCATACCTGGCTCTCCTGCCTGTCCTTTATCTCCCTTTGTACCTGGATCTCCCTGGAACAGATGTCACCACTTTTGTAAATGTTTAGGCTTGAAGCGCATGACCCCGAAGTAACATGTCCAGCTACACAACTGAGCAAAAGTTAGCATTTTTTAAGATTAGTGACCACTTGCACTACACTCTACAATTTCCCGACAGTTTTCACTGCACTGAGAGCAAACATTCTTCTGTTTCTGCTGAGAACCGATGGGTCTGAAGCGAAGATGTTTAGCCACGTCACATGGACATGGCTAATGTGGCGCGTTGCACCACGTCTCAACGGGTGGTTTACCTGCTGCTTCTAGGCAGGAAAGGAGGATTCCCTTTTTTTAATGAACAAGTGTCACTTGGGCTGGACCAATATAGACTATCCCGTCCCTTAAACACAGAGATCCAAAGTGTAATTAAATAAATACTGGCTTAGTCGAATGATTGCTGTCATATAGATGAGGAAGAGGGTGAGAGAAAGATACTGCTGGGTGAGCTCCACTGACTCATATCAGCAGAGAGAGCGTCATACTGCGCTGCAAAAATCATTAAATTACCGCAATAGAAACCAGCTGCTTCCAATGAGAGAATAAAACAAATTTTCAACTCTAAGTCCCGTCTTTTCTCTAGTTTGCTCTACTTTCAGCACAAATTGTTATTTGCTGCATCAACACTGAGTCCCAGAAAGCTTAAAAATGAGCCAAACACATACAAACAGCTGGGGGCCGAGGTCGGCAAGAAACAAAGCTGGCTGAGCCCCAAAACACCTGAAAACCAGTGTGGTTATCACAATAACGCAGCAGCCTCTTCTCAGTGTATTTGATTGCATGAACTGGTTTGTTGTGCATTGCTCTGAATTACTGAGCAACTGAAACAACCTCACTTATGTTAACAGAGGGAGAAACAACAGAGGGGATTTCTCCAAAACGTGTTGATCAGAATTATTAAAAAAAAAAAAAGAATTATTTATAATCTGGTATAACGAGTAGCCTTGTTCAGAATTGTGCAACTCTTGTCTGCGTCACTGTTTCGCAGAACTGCATTATCAAGATGTGATGATACTAAAAATAGCCAGCAGGCATCACTGTGGAGATGGTTTTGAAACCTTGATACAATTCTGACACAATTGCTTCAAACATTTCAGTGTTTCACAAAACCTTCACTACCCAAAATCAACAAGAGCTACCAATGCAAACTCTAAAAACACAGGGAGCACACACCTATGAGGACAACATGACAAAGGAAGACCGAGACAATATATTCACTGGAAGTAATGAGGGAATAGGACACAGGTGGGGACAATTAACATAACGAGCTGGCGGGACGTTGAGCTCAACACAAGACACAGAGAATGACAGCTACCAAATTAAAACAGGAAGTAAGACACAACTGAACGGGGGAATGGGATTAGCTTAACACAGAGGAAAACAGGAGAACAAAAAGGGAACATAGAAAGATGGAGGAGAGGAGACTGGAACAGAATGGAACACAAAAGGGAATGAACTAAAATCAAGCCTCGAAATCTGTAACTAAAACTAACAAGAACTGAAGACTCAACATAGAGGAGTACAATAAAGCCTGATGAGGACCCATAAAGAGGAACAGAAAACAGACAAGACTTCTAAATACAGAGAATTCAACCAAAGAAACGATTCAAATAGTAAACTAAGTATTAAGTAGAACAGAGACAATCTAAAAAAAAAAGAACATAGAAACATAATCTCATGAAAAAAAATTGCTATGGGCCCCGTGTGGAGACACACTTGAGGCCCACGTGGGATAAGTGTGAGTTTAACCTGCTCACGCAGCCCCACAGTTCATCCACACCTACCCACTGTGGGCCCACACACACACACGCATGTTTGCTGCATAGTTTGGGTGTGCTCAGCACAAGAAAGCCATTCGTTTTCCCCATTCTGCAACTGTGCAAACAGATTGGGGAATCTTTTTCACAAAAACTTTTTTAAGGATGTTTTTTGGGAAATGCAAAAATGAATTCATGACTTTTTGTGCAGTTGTTCTTGGTTAAAATAATAACTGGATGTCTCAAAATCCCAGGGCACATCTGGAGTTGTCTCACATTGCTATGCCTTGGAACCACAGCATAGCTGAATGTGTAAAATGTGCATATGTGTACGCAAACTTGGTCAGTAAAATTGATTTGCTTTACACCCCCAGTACTAACCTTCTCTCCTTTGACACCACGATCACCAGCTCTGCCTGTCATTCCCTACAAAATACCACAGGCAAGCAAATATGAGCAAGACATAAGCTTATAGAACACGGCGTGGGTATTACATGAGGATATAATACTGGTGATCAGTTCTCTTTGGAGAGTCTTACCTGTTTGCCTTCTGGGCCAATTGGACCTGGTGGACCCTGGGAATCAAAGTAAAAGTTAACAATACCAGCAGCTGCTCATATTTGCGAGCTGCGATTAATCATGAAATCAAAATACAAATAAATAAATAATCAAGCACTCACCGCGGGGCCTTTTGGCCCACTAAAGCCTGGTAATCCTGGATTGCCAGGCTCTCCCTTGTCTCCCCTAAGACCCTGTATGACAGCAGAGAGACACGGCTGTTTATCACATGGCACCGACACGGCACACTGTACTTGAGCAAGGTTGCCTCATTACCGAGGATTCGGCTAGATTAACATTTAGCTGCATTTCCTGCTCAGCATGCAGCAGAGCTCTGGATGAAAATCTCATAAACAATACTGTGGCTTTAAAAGATTAAAATTCATATTTTTCTAAGGAACATGTGGGTTCAAAGACAAGCTGGTTAATGCATCCACAGAGTGGAGGCATTTTTTATTTATTTTTTTTTATTTTTTTGCTGCTTGAAGGAGTGAGCTATTGTTTCAATTGTTCCCTCATTTTATTGTCACTTTTTTTTTAAAAAAATCGTTTTTTTATATATCGTTGATACTCTCCTTTATCGCCTCTGCTCCTCTCCACTCACCACACCCCTTTTTTCTTTGCGTGCTAAATTTGGACATCTGATAACATTTTCATCAATATCTGATCCTACCTCTAAATACCTCTTTCACCATCCACTGAAATCACTCTCTATCTCCTTCTGTAACCTTTCTGCATTCTGGTTGCTGCCCTCCTCCCTCCCCCGGGCTGCTCCCGATGATCTGCTTCCTCTGCCGACTGATATCATCGACTCCTCTCTGATAGCTTGCTGCATATCGTCTGCCCTCCAGTTAGCAACAGTTACTCCACCTCCAAAATACCATCCTTCAGCCCACATGCCAGCACTGAGCTCCTTCTATTCCTTTCCACAACTTATTAACAGTCTATTGCACTTGATACCAACATAAAATCTCCTTTGATTTCTGTACTGATTTTGTTATCAGTGGGTGCAGCACAGAAATCTGGGACCCACATGCGTGCACACTCAGCGGGCGACCTTTATATCCATTGTCACAGCTGCATCAATAACTAAACACGTGCTCTGCATATTTCAGCCTCTTTTCTCAATATCCTGACATCACCAGCCGAACCTTCGCTGTGACATTTTCGATAATGTGACATTGTTTTACATACAATAAACAGTTTGTCAAAGCATTTATTTACCCTCAAATAATAGTTTATTTATGATACTAATAATGTGGCATTTAAAAATGTCACTGATGCAAGGTGTTATATATCAATCATGATGATTTACTGTTGCACCTGATATTAAGGAGCAATTTAACACCAAACTGCGAGGCAGTGTTTCACCTCTGACCACACTCAGCATTTTCTCTTGTTTGGAGAGTGCGTCAGAAATGTTACTCTGGCAGCAGCGAAGTGTATATAAAACTTTCAATTGGAGAACTTTCAATTATCTGACAAGTAATAGGGCCTGCTGTCTGGGACAGACTGTTTCTAGCATTTTATTAGTCTGTTGTTTAGGGCTTATTAGTGGAACCTGTACAGTTTACAGGCTGCACAGGTTAACAGAGGTTATCCGCTAACACAAGTTGCTAGTGTTTGATAGAGTTAGTGGATAATTCACAGCAATCTTGGCTGAAACATCAATGATGTCTCATCAGTGAAAACTGGTGATTGTAAGAGGGGAAAAAACTGCAGCGTGCACGGTCACACTAGAGTAAAAATAGGACAGCCACCTCTTAGTAAGAATTGTTGTTTCCCTGGTGAATGCATTCAATTTTTTTGCTTTTGGCGACTGATTGCAAGTAGTTGCAATCAAACAAACTGGTCGCTCAGATATTGCACATTCAACCTCTGGGTGACCACTTTCAGTAGCAGTGAGTTTGCACAGGTCACTTGGTGTCTCCAAAGAATCACGGTCTGACTTGGACGGACTCCAATCACTCTCAGACAGATTGGTGAAGGTTTGCAAAGAATCGTCTAAATTTATAAATGCAGACAGAATGTCATAATGTTACAGTCAGTCTGAATTAGTCTGTGCCAAACTGCGATGTCTCTCCTTGCAGTAGCTGACTACACTAACTGCTTGTGCTCAGGTTAAAATCCTATATAAAAGCAAGGTCGCTGAGTGCCTGAGTCATTTTGCAGCAATGTCATCACTATTTGTGGAAGAATTTCTGTTTCAAATTTATGAGGTTCTGGCTGAACTCTGAATGAAAGTAGTTAATGTGCATGTAACTGCCAACTTAACATTCAATGGCAAACTGATAGTAGACTGACTCTGCCTTATTGCTCTTTCATCGCTCTCTTCTATGTCACTGATTGCAACTGGTTGCAGACCTGGTTCCCATCTTTCAAGCAACCATATCAAAGGCAACACAATAACTTTGCTCATGCGGTCTGTAAGCACTGTTTTCAACAAACAGTGCTGTTCAGGAGTAAGATATCCACTTGGTAAGTACTTAACCCTCATAGCAGCTTCAAGTGAACTCTAAAATGTGGATTTTCATTTCAGACAATTATGTGCAAAGCAATTTAGAAAGGGATCATTTAATGGCCAGCATGAACAGGAGGGATAATTACAGCAAATAAAAGCTGTTCAGTGTTCAAGTGTGCATGTGAACATTGCTTCATGACAGATTTGAAAACCAGCTCTTTAAATGAGAGATCGCTGGTTTCTCTCCAAATCCTCACACATTCACATTTTTACCAAGACAACCTTGTAAGCCAGACTTGTTGGGTACAAGCTACTCTGGGCAAAACCTTCCAATAACCTTGGTTGCACTCTGCATCATCAGATGACTCAAACCCTTTGTCACCAAGGTCTCTGCTTAGGCATGTGTCTGTCGATGCACTTAGAAAGTCAAAACCCAATTACTATGCACACCTTCTAGAAGATGAAGATCACCTAATTCCCTGAGCTTCTTATACCAATGGTAAAAAAAAAAAAAAAAAAGGTGGAGAGAAAGAACTGAATGTAAAGATTGTGCAGAGTAGGAAGAGAAAACTCACTGGTGTTCCAGGGAGACCTGATTTTCCCGATGGTCCTGGTTCACCTGGCTTGCCCTGGGATGCAAAGCAAAAAAAAAAAGAAAAAAGGATACAATGGGAAAAAACTGATGAGGAAGGGCAGTGAGAGAAACAACTAGAGAGCCACTTTATGTCCACATCTATCTGTCTGCTTGACACCGAGCTGTGTCTGTCCTCTCTTTGCATCAAACAGCTCTGCGAGTGATTGAAATCGACTCACCGACTCTCCTCTTGGGCCAATAAGTCCTTCCGGGCCTGTAGGTCCTCTGGGGCCCTGTAAGAAGAAAACGTTAGTACCCTACATGGTGAATTTATCTTCTCTCATCTTCAGGGCAAGCTTGGGGCCAGATTTACTAAATATTAGCATCGGTGCAAAACCCTCTTTTTTTTTAGGTGGATTTACTAAAGAACACATTGAAACGTCTGTGAAAAAAAAAGCTAATAATGGGCCTCAGTCAGATTTGAATCTGTTTTTTTGCATATTGGACAGGTGAGCTGTTACAGATATCTGATTTAAATGGTTGAATGGTTCATAATAAAGCAGCCTTTCTCAGGATTAATCCTTTGCACTATCGGATCTGTCAGAAAACAGTTCCCCAATCCCAGCCAGCCTCGTTTGGCATCTGACTGCAGAGTTCGCCTTTGGATCAGAATGCCATGCTGAATTGCCATATTGTATCCACAGGTGTAAAAGCCTATTCTTACAGTGTGCCACGTTTGTCAGACTCAAGTAGCAAGTGCCACCTGCATTGTTTGTGGACTGCTTGCATCCTTATCATTTGTGACCCGCCAATTTCAGCTGCACTTGGTAGACTGTGTAGGTCAATACTGAATAAAAACGGCTGTTTGTGTTACAAATTTGCATCGGGCTAATTTGCCCTTTTTATTCATCGTTACTTTAGTGGGGTGTTAAATGTGAATTCTTGTTGTTATAGCTGTAAAAATGACTTCATTCTGTCTACACACACACACACACACACACACACATGCACATGTGCGCACACACACACACAGAGGATCAGTTTGGTGAAAGAGGGTTTTGTGAAGTGCTACTGCGCGTCCTGCCACAAAGCAAATGGGGGAATAACAATCCTGCAGTTTGATGAATGAAAAAAAAAACCTCTCATACAGCGTCAGAAGATAAAGCCTGCACTGGCGCGACTTGGCCGCAGTAGTTATAAAGACACGGTTGCTGATTGTGGTGACGGTGCGTCAGGAAGACGAGCATTCTGCCCCAAACGTTTTTAAATTATCAGTGTTCTCTCAATCGATACATCTGCTTCCAGACAACATTAATGATTATTCTCAACAACTGGGTGACTGAGACAGAAAGTCCTGTAGGGTTTCAATGGGGGTGACAAATGTTTACAGCACAGGGCGTGCATAAAGGCTGAAGACTGAATATAATAAAAGTTGCATTTTCCTTGTGGTGGTGACCCTGTGAGTACGTATGCACAGTGCTTAACAAATAACCACCTGTCATATAAAATAAGACCCCCGCCCCCAAAAAACTAGTCAGAAATGAATCAAGCAGAACATTCAACTGCTAAAATACATTTTTCTGTTCAGGAATGAAAGTGGACTGTAACTGTTTTTCCAGCGTTTTTTGTAAAACAGTACATCTGAAAATTCATGGATGACATCAATAATTATATTTTAGTATTAAAAATATCATTTTTGATTAAAAAGCTTGTACCATTAACCATTACAGAGCCATACAAATATTTTGGTAATTTCCAATATTGTTAGCTTTAGGGGAGCTGTGGGATAAACCTTACACTGGGTGGGGGTCTAGTAAATTTGTTACGCACTGTATGTGATTCAAAACATACAAATGCAAGTCATGATGAAGGGGATTATTTCCATCAAAATGCTATAATTACACAAATTAGGTAGTCATTAATATAAAGGATGCACAAATCTGGAAATGTGGAATTACAATTACAATGGAATTCCCTGAGTAATTTCCATTTATGGAGGGAATGTATCTCTGTTTCAGCTGCCACACAGTGATCACATGTTCTGTTTTCTCTCAGTCGTTTAGTGTCACGTAACGACAGTGTGGCAGGCAGGAAGTGGACCCAAATGCAGGACTCAGGAGATCGAACGTAAATGCAAAAAATTCAGCTTTAGTGTCAGAAACTCGCAGAGAATAAACCAAAAACACATGCTGAACAAGGATATCCTGGAAAACACAGAACTGGGAGGCACACTATCATGAGGGACAACGTGACAAAGAACAGAGGAACGCACAATAAAGACAAACACAGGATAGAAGAGGGGATGGGGAAACAGGATGAGACCACAAAGGATGAGACCAGCAAAGTAAAACTAAATACATAGCACACGAGACTAGCAAAATAAAACAGGAAGTGACTAATCTCAACCCACAGAAACACAGACTTGACACTGAGAATGCAGGGAAACAAGGAATTAAATACAAATAAACTATAACCAAGAACAGAACTCCGATAACTAAGAAGGCCTGAGGAAATAAATAAAGAAACCAACCAGGAATTACTACAAAAGCTACAAAAACTCAAAACTGCAAAAAACAAGGAGGACTCTTTATTGGGCTCATCTCTTAGGTTTGGAGGTCTCTCTCTCTCTCTTTCACACACACACACACACACACACACACACACACACACACACACACACACACACACACACACACACGCGCGCTCATTTAAATTTCAACCTTGTTGGGGAGCTTTTATTTGAAGCTATCTTCTGTTCACCGAGGAGAAAAAGACAGGTGGTGAAACAGCGAGCAGAGGAGAAGAGAGAAACTAGCACTGCCCTGAAAAAAATGAACTGGAAAAACACTATAATGTTAAACGCCGTACATACCTCTTTCCCAGGTTTGCCATCATGTCCAGGTGATCCAGGCTTTCCATCTTCTCCCTATGTAGCACATAACAAAAATCATAAAAGCTAAATAAAGAGAGAAACTTTAAGGAGTTCAAGTTTTTTGGATAGGCTAACATTTTTGGAATTAGCTTGCTGGCTTAAATTATGCCCGAATGTACATAATGTCACTTTAGTAGTAAATAGATGACTCATTATGTGACCTTTACTGCCTACTGTATATGTTTAACATAATACTCCAGACCTGAGATGCAAAGAGTACACAATAATCTATATGATGCGTCCACATTGTTCTCTTGTAAAATCTTTCAATTTTCTGAATAATAATGAGATTAATTTACATATGAGCGACATTTAGTGACAGTGAAGGGTACAGTAAATCTCAGTGTCTATGGCAACATAAGTTATCTGCAGTATGGCTGCAGGGAGAGGCTGCATGCATCGCTGTGACTCGCTCAGAGTTGTCTGTAATGAGCCATGCTATTGGTCACGGGGCTTTGGCAGAATCCTTTTCCTGCTGGTGTGTGCTGTTTGAGAAGAAAGCAGCAGGTGCAATGAGTCTCTATCAAAATGAGCGTTAAAAAAAGCTGTGCCTCTGGGCTGGTGTCAGATATGAGTTGACATTGCAGTGCGGCATGCTAAACAGTGAATGTGGCTGTGTGCTATACCCTGCACTCCTGCGGCGAGCAACTCTGAGTACGGCTGTTGAGCAAGAGACTAACTCTAACATTCCTCACCAGTTTTACGCTGCATATATCTGTAAGCAGCTGACAAAGTGATGGTGCAACACTTTTCAAAACCACCTTTGATTACATTCGCAGCTCCATTTGTCATCTTTGCAGCCTGAGATGGTACTATCGCTGATTATATTTGCATGTTTTACTAGATTTTCTTGAGGGTAATACAGATGCACCAAGCCTGCACAGACACCAAGATTATTTTGGGTAGCTGTTCCAGAATCCATTGTCATGCTGTCTGGAAAACTGCACACCTCTTCAATAAAGAGCAAAAATGCTGTCACAAAAAATAAATAAAACTGCACTGGTGCAGATTTTCTACTTTTTAATACTGACATGGATTCTCAAAACTGTTTTAGCTGACATTTTTAGGGTCAGCTGTTTAGGTGTGGCCTTGTAAAGTAAAAAGAGAGACAGTGTCCCTTCGTCATTTCTTCGTATTCTTTAGTCACTGCATTACATTAGCTGGTGAACGTCTGTAATGTGGTAATTATTTACTTTTCTTCAGGAGTCAGATGGTGACCCTGGTCATACCAAACATTGACTTTCAAGCTCGTTAGAATTGTAGAAACCCTTTTGCCTCATATATTGTATTTCCATGTATGTTTGCAGACGTTTCCCATTTCCTAACAAAATATATAAAGAAATGAAGGGTGAGTCGAGACTTGTGCACAGTACTGTAAATCCATAAGTTCTTATATATTTATTTAGCTACTGTTCCCACCCTCTGTCTGGCATTTATTTCTAATGTGACAGCTTCACATTTGAGCTCTGAGAATTTAACTTCAACCCATTTCAACATGATTCTAAATAAGGGCTACCCATCAACCACCACTTTCCTATTTGGACAAATTAAAGTGAACATATTTCACTCAGCATTCGGTGGGAAATACATGTAAATTAATCAAATACATGTAAATTAATTTTTCTAAACTCTGTTATACTGCTGTGGCATGAGCTTTACAGGTGCTGTTTGACCATAGAAACCCATGTCATAAAGCTCCCGGCATAGTTTTGTGCCGATGTAAATGTGAGAGGAGGTTTGGAACTCTGCAGTTATTGGATCAGCAGAGCTTTGCTTCAGCGCTAGGCGACCGTGCTCCGCAACGTTGTCTGACACTTGCGCTGTGGTTACTAAACCCTTCCACTTTGCAATAATACCACTTTCACTTGATCACGGCATATCGAGAATGGAAATAATTTGTGGCAGTATAGGCGTCGCATTACAGCACCACGCTCAAATTCAGCGGCCAATCTTTCATAAATGTAAAGGTAGACTGGATGGCTAGGTGTGTGATTTTATACATCTATGGCACCTGTGGACTGAAAACACCTGAATTTAAAGATTAAGGGTTGTGACCCAATACTTTTGTCCATATTTCATGCACAGCCTATAAAAGAGTCTCATTTGTGACACTGAAAACTCAGCTCTGCAGCCACCAGGAATGCCTCTGGGCACTTATATACTCCAGACACGTAATCTGATGCATCAGTCAAATTAACTTCATTATTTTACCACCATCTTTGCTATTACAGAATTCACCTATAGATTGTCTCTCTCATAACATTTCTGATTAACATATTAATCTGGTTTTATAGTGCACGTCTCTGCTCAAACACATTAAAAGCAAGCCGACCTTAGATCCTGGAACTCCAGGTTCTCCTCTGTGGCCTTTATAGCCCTGGTTAGGAAGAGAAGAAGCAGAAAATCAGTCACACCAATTTACACATCACCCGGTTCTCCCATCATATCAGTTTTACTGGTGGTTACTGACGGGGAGTCCTCTGAGGCCTGGGTTTCCTGGAGGTCCGGGTTCACCTTGTTTGCCCTGGAACGAAAACAGAAATTGTGTGAAAACCTTATGTGAGCAAATGTGTTAGTGTCCACACTATATATGCTCTGTGGGTCATTTCCATGTACTTACAGATTCTCCTGGTTCACCTGGTCTGCCATCTTTTCCCATTTTCCCAGGCTGCCCCTGTGCATCGAGGAAAACAATTATTTAGGATGTGCAACTTCAACGACCCATGGTTCCATATTGCTGCCCAAAATGTGCACAGCGCACAGCAGGAGGTGCATATTCATGATGCTTTACTTTCTAATGATTTTTCTTACTATCAAGCCAGGAAGACCTGGTGGTCCCTGGATTCCTTTGAGACCTTCTTTGCCCTAGTGAAAACAGACACAAAAACGGGTCACCAACAAAAAAAGAAATGATTAATAGCCACTATTACTGCACCCGGTGGTGACCTACATGCTAGAGGGATGAGAGTTGTACAATAATGACACATGGGTAATACATTTTCTGAGTGGAAAGTGCACAGGATGCCAACTGACCTTTTCTCCAGGGGACCCTGGGGGGCCCACAGGGCCAGGTTGCCCATCGTTACCCTGAAGAGGGAAGAGATGGTGTCAGTGGAGGTCAACATTTACATTTACAAAAGGCTTTAGTAGTCTGACAATGTTATAAACAAGGCTGAAATAGCTACTTACAGGTGTACCCATTAATCCAGAAGGACCTGGATGGCCAGGAGGTCCTGGGTGACCCTATTAAACAGATAATGGTCATTAAAATCAAGTTGAAAATATTCCAATGAATGTTTTTTTAAACACAGCGAGAGAAAGGTGGAAAAGTCACAATGGAAAAACACACCTTGTCTCCTTTGTCTCCGGGGTTTCCAGGAGGTCCTCGATCACCTTTTATACCCTGTGGTAAAAGAATGAGAAGAGCATTTGATTGAAAAACTTTAGTCTTCAGCCTGTCACAGGGCTAACACAGAGAAGCAGACAACCATTCACACGTATGGGCAATTTAGAATCACCAATTAACCTAACCCCATTAACTGCATGTCTTTGGACTGTGGGAGGAAGCCAGAGCACCCGGAGAAAACCCACACAAACTCCACACAGAAAGGCCCCGGTCAGATGGCGGATTTGAACCCAGGCCCTTCTTGCTGTGAAGGAACAGTGCTAACCACCGTGCCGCCGTGCTTTATTGTTTTTTAAACATGAATTAATCCCTTTTCAGCCTACTGAACATTGTGACGTAAAGCAAGCAAAACAATACTGATAGAAGCAGCTAGTTTTGGAGTAAGTGAGCAAACGTGCCTTTCCTCCATCAGCTCCGGAGGGCCCTGGAAGTCCGGCTGGTCCTGGCGGGCCCTGTAGTGACAAAGCAGACCATCAGTCTCTGTCCGGGTAGACAGTATGGAGCACCGTCACCGGCTGCTAATCGTTCACCGCTGCGCCCAGAGGAGGCTGAGCTAATGATGCAGACACAGCCTCGCCATCCGTCACAACAAGTGACTGATGAGACAAGGCTCGGACCTCGTGTCGCACACAGGGCCAGCATAGCAAAGACACACACTTTATAAAACTCCTTTAAACATATGCTGATACATTATAATAGAAGTGAATATTCACAATAATGATGGCATTCTAATAACTTTGTCCTACTTGGTATCCATCTTGGCCATTTTTCCCAGGAGGTCCCTGTTGTCCTTTATCTCCTGGGACTCCCGGGAGTCCTGGTGGGCCTGGTGGGCCTGCAGGGCAGTCTGAGCAAAAAACCTAAAGATGGCACAGGTGCGTTTGTCATCAAATGATCCACACATCAAGTCACGTCCAGTCAAAGAGAAGGGGAAATGGCTCCTTACCTTTGGATCAAAATCTGGTGGTTTTCCCTGGGAGACAAAAAACAAATGAGTTAATAGAATAAAGATCGAGGGCTCTATCCAGGGGGCAAAGTTCTGTTCTCAAAAAAATCTATATATATGTAGAATATAAATACCTCACTCAAAATGAATTTTCTGTTCTAATGGCCTCCACTCAAGATTTCCAACTTAAAAACTAGATCTAGAGTTTGCTTCCTGTCTGAGTGTATGTGTGATTGGGTGATTTAGGCTTGGAATAAAAATGTTGAGTGCTAATTTAAAGTAGAAAACTTTATGTACCAGTCTGTTTACATTAGTGAGATTCACTTCTGAGGTTGACTGATTACTGCAGAGAAATTATTTTAATAATAGGATGATCAGCAACTGAATGTGCAGCAAAAACAAAGCAACATCCATTTAGCTGTTTGTCTACTTTCTTCCACTTACTTGGGCACAGGTTGTGGGGGTCGCAGTCTAAGCAGAAAAGCCCTAATCATGGCCTCCTGGCCTTCTGATAAGATACCGAGGCATTCCCAAGGCAGCCGGGACATATAATCTCTCCAGCATGTCCTGGGTCTGGTCAGATGGTCAAACCAGCCAAACTACTCTGAGCCCCTCCTCCCTCCCCCTACCTTTAAACCCAGAAAACCTTCAGAGGAAGCTCATTTACACCACCACCACCACAATCAGACGAATCCTATGAGCAAGCACTTGGCAACAGTGGGAAGGAAAAACTCCCTTTTAACAGGAAGAGACCACCAGAACCAGGCTCAGGGAGGGGCAGCACTGCCGCGACTCTTTGGGCGTGACAAAAGACACACTGTGGAACATAGCCTGTTGTTCTCTAGCTCTGTGTGTGTGTGTGTGTGTGTGTGTGTGTGTGTGTGTGTGTGTGTGTGTGTGTGTGTACTTACAGGCTCTCCTGGTGAGCCCTTTTCTCCTGGCCTTCCTGGTAGACCCTACATTTTGAGAAAAAGTAATAGATTACATTTTCTGTGTATTATTAAAGGTATGTATCATCATCCACCAAAACTGGGGTTCACTGCAGAGGGCTATGCAAATTAAGCCAAATGAAGCTTTCCTATTAATAAATTACATTCTTTCATTATTGGACTTACATTGTGACCTGGTGGGCCTTGAGGACCAGCGACACCTGATGGACCCCTCAAGCCCTTAAACACAGATACACACGTTAAAGAAAACACAATAATAGCACACACTTATTAAAACAAATGTTTTAGCAAATATTTACCGCAGGTCCAGGCAGGCCAGTTTGTCCTGAAGGCCCCTGTAAACAACAATCACGGCCAAATTCAGATATATGTAATTAAATGCACTGGCTACATTTACACTCTTAACATCCACCGTGACCCCAGAGACCCAAAGGTTAGGCTTGAGTTTTGTTTTAGCCACATACTAAATTTTCAGAAACCAGAAGATGAGATGTTACTTTCCTGGAAGGTCTTACACATTTTGGCATCAGTTTTTCTTTGGTGTTCCAAACGGGTAAAAATGGAATAAAACGGGGCAGACATTATTATCTACACCCAACCCCTAACCTAGATGGGTCACCAATGACCTGGTGAATGTCAAAAGGGTCACTGTGGCATGGTGTTCATACCGGTGGTCCCACTTTGCCTTCTCCTGCAGGACCCCTGTCACCTGGTAACCCAGGTTCTCCTCTTGACCCCGGTTGACCCTGGAAAGAAAAGCAAAGGCAAAGTTTATTTCAGCCTCCTGCTCCTGGAGTCAGAACAGTTCAGCAGCCATTAAGTTTAGCTAAGATTCTGGCACACTACATTCGGCGATGACCGCTGATCCCAGAAACACCACTGATTGAAAAAAAAAAAAGAATAAAACAAATGCAATCTAAGGCTGACGTTGTTGCACTCAGAAGAGAAAACATCTTGGTGATGAGGGTGAGCAGTTTGACACCATAAATCCAGCAAATGCCCCTGCCCAGCCGCACCCGTGCCACAGCCCCCCACATCAAGCTCTTCACAACAAACAGGCCGTCATAATCAGAGCGACGGTCACAGAGCAGTGGACACAGAAATTGCTTTTGCTGCTTTCAACAAAGATGAATTGTTTTTCTCATTCGGGCAACCAAAAAAAAAAAAAAGTTTTCACATCAACAAAAGAGCACCTGTGCATGATAAACCAGGACAACCGAGGAGACCTAGAAAACTCTTACAAACGTCTGCAATGGCATTACCTTCAGCCCTGGGGGTCCTTGGATTCCCTGTGGTCCTGGTTCTCCCTGTAATGTCACAAAATAACATCAAATTGTTGATTACCCAAACACTGGAATTAAACGTCTTTGAATAAATCATTTATGGGTCACAAAGAGCTCTTATTTCTCATGCACGTGTCGAGGCCTCGGGGCCGCACCTGGCAGCTGTAAAAAAAAAACAACAAAAAAAAAAAAAACGTAATTAATTAATTTAAAAAAGGGAGAGAGAACTGCTGTGAGGCAAATCTGTTTTGCCCCTCCGCTGTGTTAATGTTACATGTCTTAACAATGTCCTTCCTGTTTGCTCCCGCCTCGTCAGCAGGACGGCCACATGTTTGGATCGCAGCGAAAAATGATGAAGACACATGTTGAGCTGCAGCACAAAATGTGCCCACTCAGGCTCATTTTCTCCCTCATACGCCCGCTCATATTACGCTGCGGTTCGACGGGCGAGGAGATGTTTACAAGCGGAACACATGTGGAACACAAGAGACTGTGGAGAGGCACAGAGGAGAAGCAATCCTAACCATGATAAACATTCGTGTCTGTTGTTAAACTGCAGCTTGACTTTGCAGCGGTAAATGTCTTCACGTTGCTTTTGTTGTGCTGGTCAATACAAAGTCTGCTAAATGTTGCGTATAAATGTATCAATTATTCGATTATTAGGACATCAAGTATGTTAAAAATAATAACAATCTAATAATAATAAAATAAAGAAAATGATATGGTTAGGCAGTGTGGACAGAGATAATTTCCCCAAACTTTAAAACAACTGAAGGTATGAAGTTTAAAACACTAAAAGAATAAAACATTATCAAAACTGCAGTTCCTCTAATGGCCACTTGAGGTAGGCTCCAAGAGTGAGTCCTCATAGACTCCACTGTTAACATGCCCAAGTTTAGCCTTGAAAATCACATGTTTACAGCCAGGTACAGTAAATAGTTAATCTAGAGCTAATTTCAACCTTAAGAAAATAAACATGGGGTTAATTTTTTTTAATAATTCAACCATTTGTTTTTTGTTAAGACTTAAATTAGGCGTGTGGCCATATTGATTAACAGGGTTAACAGCTAGGCAGATAATCCTCCATTGGTATGATCACAGTTTACAAAACAGAATAAATGTGTTTTATTCAACATGCAAAAAGAACGCCTGAGCCCATAAACTCAGCAGGAAAGTGTTGACAGAAGACAGAAAGCCCTTTTCCCATAAACTTCTGTGGGACCGCAGTTGTTCTTTTGCAACCACAGCTATCGCTGTCTGGAATGCAGGTTTTTGGGCACTTTCATACTGGCTTAGTTTTTCTAACCCAGAAGCCACGTCTATGTGGTTCACACACCACCCCAGACTGAGGAGATACAAACCCAGGCGGTCATAAGCTAGTCTTCTCCTAGTGCTGAATACTGTAAATGGGAGGGTTGCGTCAAAGAGGGCATCTAGCGTAAAACATGCAGATCCATCCACTGCTGTGCCTCTGTGGGAAATAAGGGAGCAGCCGAAAGTAGCTCTTACTAGCAGGAGCTAATAACTTAGCATTGCACCCTCTTATCCAAATATGGTCACATCTGGCTCCAAAGACCAACATATGAGGCTTTAAAATGAGCAGAACCCAGTGGGTGATTTCGCCGTGGTTATGCCCACTATATACAGTCTCCATACAGCCTATGGGTAAATGTAATTATAGCTGCAGCACAGATGTTCATTTGTGCTGCAGCTGTTAATAATATAAATCCAAGAATCCAGCTATTCTAAACATAATATAAATAAACACTTATTTAAATGTGGTGGGAAAATTGTGGCTCTATCCTTTAATATGATAATCCTGTATTATGGTAGTAAATCAAATATAATAATAAAGAATCACCTCTAATATTTGTAAGCTGAACCTAAGGTAAACATTATTCTGCAAATAATATAAAATGTGTGTCTTACATTTTGCCCATCTTTCCCCTTCCCTGGCAGTCCAGGAGGTCCAGTCAAACCGGGCTCTCCAGGTGAGCCAGCAGGACCTTGTTGTCCTGGTTTGCCAGGTTCACCCTAAAAAAAAAAAAAGATGGAATAAAAACACACTGTGATTGTCTCTCAAGGCTACAACAGTCAACAAAGCAGATGACTTCGATACTTTTTATTGCTCTGGATTCTGAACACATTTTAGGTGAAATTCAATTCAATTCTAGGTATAATACTTTTTTTAGACCACAATTTCATAATTAGTATGCATCTTGTCCAGCATATTAAATATAAGCCTCTAGTTGAAGTGGACAATAAAAAAGGATGTCCCAGCAGTATCTTGTGGCCAATTCAAAACAAAGAGAAAAATCTAAGAAAAAAAATGCAAAAAGGCATCAGAGACAGTAGAAAGTGTTCTGAATTGTGAGAGTGAAACTCCTACGTGTAGCTGCTGCAGCAGGATTGAAATGAATTCAAAGACTGAAACAATGACGGAGGACGTACAAGGTCGCTCTTTCTTCTCTGCAGTCGATTTCTCTGCGCTGCCAAAACCATTCTCAGCACACACTTTCAAATCACATCCAACCAAATGCACTCGTGGATTTTAAAAACAGCTGACTGACCTTGTCTCCTCTTTGTCCAGCTGGACCTGGAGGCCCAATAATCCCTGGTATGCCCTAAAGAAAACAGGTAGCTGGTAGCTTGATACAAGAATGTATAAGTATACGGTCATAGTGAATGCATGCAGACATATGTGATGTCAAATTGATTAGAGAAAGAAAAAACTAACCACATTTCCTGGTAGTCCACGTGGACCCTGAGTGCCAGCTACGCCAGGTGGACCCTGAGAGAAACACAGAGGTCAATATTATATAGAAAACCTCCCTCTTGGTGTTAAAAGGTGAATCCTATTAAATGGAACAACTTACAGGGTCTCCGACACGCCCCGTCTCTCCTGTAAGTCCAGGTTCACCCTTTGGCCCCTAAAGGCGAAACAGCTAATCAGAGATATTCCAATTGAAATGACTGTAGCTTAAAAAGAGTGAAGAGATAACAAGCTTTGTACCAGTGGTCCAGCTGGTCCCTTAAAACCCTGTTCTCCAGGTAGTCCTCTTGGACCCTTCAGAGAAGACACATTCATTCAAAGATTCATTTAAATGTTTCTGCTAAGTGCTAAAAGGACTGCTACCATTCCAGATGACGAAGATCTAAAAATGAATGAAGGCTGCAGATCAGAACACGAAGAAAACTGATGATGCTCAACTACATAAATATTAAGGAATCACTGTCATCTGCTGCCTTAAAAGCAACATATACCAGCATTTGGGTGTGTTAATTACAGCACATAATTCATGTTGCCTATTTTGTGTTAAATATACTAATGTATTCTGTTCTGCACCTAATAGACAATACATCTATAAACTGCAGAGAACAGAGAGTCAGGGCACTGCCTCGACCAATATCATTTACTCGGCCAATTAAAGAAAGACTCCTGACCTCTCTCGCTGTGACGGTGCTGCAATAGCAAACCTCTACTGACATCTAGTGCATTCCTGAGCACATTGCTGGGTGAAGTTTGGTTATGCAAAAAAAGAGGCAGTGGAAACAAAAATCTCACCATCTCTCCTGGTTTCCCTTGATCCCCTTTCTCGCCTTTCTCTCCAGGTCTCCCCTTAAGGAAAGAACAAGCAGCAAAATAAGTGAATAAGATTGCATATTAATGGAGGCAAAAGAGGACTTTATAACAGTCTCAAAATGGCATATATATATGTGTGTGTGTGCACGCGAGTGCGCTTCTGTTGCATAAGGCAAATATAGATAACTAATTGGATTATGGAGTCCGTGTAATGGAAATGTACTCACTGGTTCACCAGGCTCAGGTATGACATTTGCAACCTGTGAAGAAGAGAGCAGGTGATATTTTATCACATCTGCACTCTATTACAGTTAACATGCACAACAGAAACAGCAGAAATATTACTTACATTTCCCGGGATGCCCGGCGGTCCCCTATCTCCCGCTTCACCCTGAGGCAGGAGACAATACGTTCAGAGTCCGCATGCTGATGACCTTGTTACAGCTACAGTAACACTGCAGGGTGACCCTCAGTGAAACATATACAGCAGGTTCCCGGCTATTCATTCAACTTATTAAGTTGTCCAAAATATTAAAAAGGGTCCTGATTTGTTTTTTTTACCTTGTCGCCTTTTTCCCCCGTTGGCCCGACTGGCCCCGTCAGTCCTCTCTCTCCCTGTGGAAAAACAAAATATTCATATATATACACTTTATAACTGGAGAGTCAAGAACTGTCAGTCTCAAAATGGCATTTGAGGACAACCAGCAGGCCCCAAAGGGTTTCCAGGAAGTTACCGGGTTCAATTAGGAACATTTATTTTACTGGAGGTGACTTCAACAGAAATGATTATGTGATGTGGAAAAGTGAAGTAAGGCTGTCACCCCTTGTTTGTTTGCAGAAGTATCTCAGACATGTAGCTGTGAATGACCATGAGAGCTTTGAGAAGCACAGTCACACTTACCGGAACACCTCGGTCACCTCTTGCTCCATCAGCACCTGGCTGTCCAGGGGCACCGGCTTCTCCCTGTAACAAAATAAAAATACATACATCAAAATACTGTAAAATGTATCCCTTACTCATACTAAAAACCCAAATGCCAAACAACAAATTGCAACCGTGAACTCACTCTGTCCCCCGGGGGTCCTCTTGGTCCAGGAGGCCCCTCGTCACCCTGAAAAGAAAACACACTCATTAAAAACCAAATGGATAACACACAAGCATAAGTTCAGTGTGTTTCTGGGTGAGGTGAAGTCACTGTACCTTAGTTCCAGGCTTGCCAGGAAAACCATCTGCTCCACGCTCTCCCCTGGGCCCCTTTAGAGACACACGAGTATAATTTAGATGTCATACTTTCAAAACCTGTACCGGCCAACAGCATTTGCCGGGTACTGTATATCGCCTGGCCGGTTGTACCGATGGGCCCACCGTGTACCCGCCAGAAAACAAAGGTTAATAAAGGTTTTTGGAGTTTGCTTGTTTGCTGAAAGAAAAATTTCACAGAAACCATGAGTAGAGTTTGGGTGAGCAGCCTACAGCCTGCCTCCAAAGGTGGCCACCAATCACAACACACAGAACTCTGATGGCTCAGCCTGCACTTAGTCTCACTCACTGTGAAGCAAATGGACCATAGCCCTGACATGCAAAACATAAGAGTTTTTTCATGCTAAGATTTCAGATTTAACTAAAGTTAGGAATACAGCTTCTCTGACAAACATCCACACACAGGCAGCTGGAGCCAGCGGCCGTCTGCTTGGCCTCATCTTTGCTAATTCAGTTCCACTGTGTGGAGAATTTTTAATGACAAATTATGGTAGAGCCCATCCAAGAAGTTTGTGCTTTGTTTTAGTGAGTGAAATTCCAGTAACTCATTAGTCTGTGCATTAGCACTAATTAGCAGAGTGTGCTATATAATACACCCGTACACTGATGGATGTAGCTCGGTTGGTCGGCGCGCCTGTTCAACTATTTGTTAATGCAAATATCTAATCGGACAACTACCTGGAACCAACTCAGTGCATTAAGGCATGTAGACATTGTCTGAAGTTCAAACAGCATCCGAATGGGGAAGAAAGGTGATTCAAGCAAATCTGAACATGGCCTGGTTGTTGGTGCCTGACGGGCTGGTCTGAGTATTTCAGAAAGTGCTGATGTGCTGGGATTTTCCCACACAACCGTCTCTGGGGTTTACAGAGAAAATATCCAGTGAGTTCTCTGGGTGAAAACGCCTTGTTGTTGTCAAAGGTCAGAGGAGAACTGCCAGACTGCTTCCAGCTATTAGGAAGGAAACAGCAATTCAAATAATCACTTATTACAGCCAAGGTATACATAACACACAACATGTCAAAGTTTGAAGCAGACGGGCTACAGCAGCAGAACTCTTGTCAGCTAAGAAAAGAAAACTGAGGCCACAAGTCACACGGGATCACCAAACTGGGTAATAGAAGACTAAAAACGCTGCTCGGTCTAATGGATCTCAAGTTCTGCTGCAGCATTCGAATGGTCAGAATTTGGTATATATAGCATGAACGCATCGATACATCTTGCCTTGTATCAGTGGTTCTTCTGATGGTTCATCTTCTGATGGCTGCTCGCAGCAGGATAACACACTATGTCACAAAGCTCAAATCATCTCAAACCGCTGCTTTTTTTAAACATGACAATGAGTTCACTGCACTCTAATAGCCTCCGCTGTCACCAGATCTTAATTCAATAGAACACCTTTTGGATGTGGTGGACCTGGAGATTAGCATCACTTTATCGGTTAGCTGTGAAGTTTTTGAAGTTTCTGCACGTCAATGTTTAAGCTACAGCTGGAAACAAGGTTGATGTGCAAAGTAAAAAGGGACAAAAAAAAAAAGGGTAAACCTGAGAATCATGAATCAAATAATGACACTAAGCTAAGGTGAAACTGCAGATTTTGTTCTCAAAACTAGTGCGATTGTTTTATTAATGCTATTCTCAGTTTTCACCCCTGCATGTGATCCCTTTTACATTAAGGTCACTTTAACAGTTAGCAATAGAAGTTTTGATTGCTCACCATGGCACCGTCATTTCCAGGAAGACCATCCAGACCGTCTTTGCCAGGAAGACCCTTTAAAATCAGACACAAAATGCAGACATTCAGTGACACAAACAGAGGAAAAAAGTATCAAATTTTTTATTTGAGAACTTAAAGGTCAACTCACGGCTTTTCCAGGCTCACCCATTTTGCCTGGAAATCCAATTTCACCAGGCAGACCCTTCCGGGGAGAAAAAAACAGAAGCGGTACTGCGTCATGTTTCGCAGCAGCATAAATAAAGGCTCTTAGTTTCAGTTTTTAGTTACTTACAGGAGGTCCAGTTTGTCCTTGGCTTCCTGGTGGTCCAGGCGGACCTACAGGTCCCTGCAAAATAATATTAAAAACATTTGGAAAAACTTGACTCATATACATACATAATGCGATTTCTGATCAAATAGATCAACCTTTTACTGAAAGAACATAGTGCCAAGAGCATATTTCCTTTTCCAGATATTCTAAAAATTCAGATTTCTCTAAGAATTTTATTAATATGGATTTCCAGAAGGCAAAGTTCAAATCAGTAGCACTGATCCGCCACTAGAGGGAAGTACTACAGCACAGTTTACAACCAGTCCAACCCCAGATACCGCTCGAACACAGGGGACATTTCTGCTTGGCTACAGGGAGGAATCAAGAAAATTAATTGGTATAACCTGTTGGTTTTAATCTAGCCTGTTTATTTTCCCTCTATTAAAACATACAATGAAGAGACCTTTGAGAGAGCTGCAGCAATTTTGTGCTTTGTGGACCACATCAAATATTGAGCAGCCCACACAATTTAAATACCAAATTATTCCTCCTCAGTTCTCCTTTGAGAGGTCATTGGGGTATTACAAGAAGCACTGGCATGAGCTGTACACAAACAACAGGTTAATCTAGAGAGAGCTACAGCCGTACGGGGCCAGCAATTACAGAGCATGATGATATGGAAGTATAAAACGTAAAAGGAGCATTAAAAACTCCTTTTAGACTGAGGTGTAGTTTATTTTTTTCAAAACAACTCAACGTGTGAGCTAGAAAACTGTTTTTGAGAGCCTCTGTGCTGCACATGCGTAACTGTTAGAGAGAAGGTAATGCTGGCTGGTCTCAGCCTCAGAACTTACAGGAATACAAGCAGGGTGAAGATATATAATTTACTTTTGGCTCAAGTTCAATAAGTCTCTCTTTTCATACGTCCATATGCCGAGCTGTGGATTAAAAGGAGGAAAGGGCCTGCTGGTCTGTCTGGCAGAAAACCTTTTTTTTTTTTTTTTCCAAGCGATGATTTTCCAACAAATCAAAATTATGCTAAAGCCAAGACTCCTTTTTAAAGGCACTGCTCCATATTTGCATTACTGTGATTGTCACAAATGGAGGAGGTATTTAATTAGGCGACCGAGCTAAGCCAATATTTTTTGCTGGGATTAATCAAAAGGGGGGAAAATGTACATGTGAGATTTATGTTTAATTTAAAACTATGCAAGGTCCTGCAACAATCAAACAACAACAAAAATGAACACAGCTCTGGAATCTGGAAGTTAATTTCCAGTAATTTTGTAAAGTCATGCCCACATGCTTAAAAATGTATCACATTCATAGACAGTATCAAAGGTTGGATGTAAGTTCCAGGACTGAGAAGTGAAGCCAAGGTAGATGTGCCTGAAACCTGCATTATTTCTTCAAGACCACCAGGGGGCAATAGCTGTGGTTGCAAAAGGGCTTCCACTCTATAGAAGTATATGGGGAAATTGTCATTCACTCATTTCAGCTGATTTTTTTTTTTTATAAATTTTGGTCTAAGGGTCAGAAAGGAGCCTTATCCAGGATGTGCTCATTGGCTAGCAACTTGTGATTGACAAGTAGTTATCCAATGACTGTGCGGTTTCACAGACACATGCAGGTTTCTAAATGCCATGATTGCAACAGAGTAAATGCTCATCTCAAGGCTTCAAAACGGGACTTCACAAACCCTCACAGTAGCTACTTCCATCGTTTATACTGTCTATGGGTTCATTTCAACTTTCAGCAGCTTTGCATTTATAATAATATTTATAATATTACTGTAGGATCTGATCTAGCGTGTACACACGGGCAAATGAATCAGTTCTGCACATCTCTTGTGATGGATGTATTTATGTGTAATAACAATAATGAAAATAATCATTTTGCATGTTGTGAAATCAAAATTGTTCTTACAGGAGGTCCAGGAAGGCCATCCACCCCTGGGAGTCCACTTTCACCTTTCCTTCCCTGTAAGACAACAATGCGTCAGATTAAAAACTAAATAATAAAACTATAATGACCGTAGCATATGTATGTATATATGTGTGTGTGTGTGTGTGTGTGTGTGTAGCCTGCACGAACATTATCAAACATACAGCGATTATTATCATCTATAGGTTAAAAAAAACATTTATTATAAATCCCAATTCTTTTGATTTTTGTTTATGTTCAGTTGGGGTTGTATTCCACCATAAAATCCAACACCTAATAAATGCACCATATTCCTGTTCCATCCTCCAAAGCCTAAATTCTGCCTAATTCAGTCAACTTGTAGGTGAGAGCTAGAAGGCACATTTGTAACAAAATCAAGATGCCTAATCGTTTCTGTGAAATTCGTGCCTGTGCGTTCCAGCGCTCTCCAGAAAGGCCGATAACTGCACAGCTGATGGCAAAAGAGCACAGCTAACTTTAAATCCACTGAAAACAAGTTGCTAAAGCTAAAGCTAACACTTAAAGCTTTGTGCACATCACTTGTCTCTAGCTGTTATGTGTAATTGAAAAACATTATAATGGGGGAACTCCCATTTTGCTATAACAGCTATTTGGTCGAGCTATATTTAAATCATACACGTACTTCATCATTTTTGGGAAAAAAAAGTCTATATTCTTGTTTCAAAACAGACATTTATTCACATAAACTGTGTAGGCTACTTGTCAACTAGTCACAAAATTTTACTCTGTTTAAAAAAAAAAAAAGTCATTGCTGGGTTTTTTTTCCCCTTTTTACAGCCCAGTCAGACAGCAAGTCAGCATTCCAGGCTTCAATCAGCTGTCATATAAGGATAACGGTGAATATATAATATATAAGGACAGGACTCTGCAGCAATGATATCAGACAGCTGATGAGAGCTTTGCAGCGGTGGAGGCGAGAGCGACTCAGTCTTTACCTACTCCCAACTCTACTAGCACTGGCAGTAGTGCAGGAGGCCAACCCATTATCACAGCTCACAGCTTACCTTTAACTCCCTCACCTCCACACACACACACACACACACACACACACACACACACACACACACACACACTTTCTCCCTGTGAATATTCAGTAAGAAAAAAAAAATGGGCCAAACTTCTCAGTCTGTTTTTTCTGCTGGATTCTCTTGGGAGCGCAGAATGCTTCAGAAATACAACTAGGCCACACAGAGGGATGTTTTCGACATATTCCAAGACATAAAACTAGTGTGATTGTTTTTATTAACGCTATTAAACCACAAATCTCTGGATCTTAAAAATGCATTTTGAGTCTTTCCATCGAGGACTTTCGGCTTGACCGTACTGCCCAGCTGAGCGGCCACAAATGTGGATTGCAGCACACTGCTGATAAGAGGTTAATTGCTCCCAGTAGAGAAGGGAGGGGAAAGGAGGTCACTGTCTTTGTTAATGTTTTAGAGGAACAAATTATGCAGATCCGCTGTGTCTGTTTTAATTACACGCTGCTGTGTAATGGAACCAGTGTGGAGAAAAACGTACACGGGAAACAAGGGGCAGTTGTTGGAAAGCAGTTTTCTTAATTCTAAATAAATTAAAAAATAATCCAGGTGGAAGATGATGATTGCAACCAATAAATGCAGGTTAGAGTGTTGTGCTACAAGGAGCTAGGATGGGGGTCTTCAGGCTGTTGGTGAAGGCTTTCCATAAAGCAAAAGATAAGAAGCAGGAAACTTAAATTCCCATTAAACTGGACCTTCCTTCCGAGAAGTACCCTGCATTACTTCAAACAAGTGTCAGAAAGATTACTTTTTGCTTCGTGATTTCCAAGACATTGAGGAAGAAGAATTTTACAAAACCCCCAAATTACATATTCTGATAGCATACAGTAGGGTTAGAGTTATCGCGGACGATGATTTAGACTGCACAGGGGTTAGCTGGATCCAAACCCTTAAGTTTTCTTTTCAAATCAAAACACTTCCTCTGAGTTTAAACTACCCATGTTCAGTCAGTCAGTCGCTGAAACTAAATGCCATTTTCAAAAGTACGTTGAAAAAAACAAAATGTGTCCGAGTTCCACTGTAATTTCGGTTTAAATTGTTGAGTTATATAAAACCCCAAAATGTAATTTGGCAGTGTAATAAGAACAAAACAAAAACACAGAGATATAGCTGTGCCTTGTGGTGAGATCTGGTGATTAGATCTGGAAACATGAAGTCAGTGTTCAGAGATACAATATAACAATTATCAGGTGAATTTCACCTCCTCCTGCTACAGTTAAGGTGATATTCAGACAGGCTTACCCGCTGGCCAAATTCTCCAGGTTCACCAGGTAAACCTTGTGGACCGGGAGGACCCTGAGGAAACAATCACAAAGAATCAATACCGGAAAACTGGTAACACATGGCTTTTCAACAACAGCAAATATCAAAAGCTTAACAGCAGGAACGCTGAAGGAAGGAAATAATAAATCAGGATCCTTACAGCAAGCCCTGGGGGTCCATCGGCCCCTGGAGGCCCTTGTGGTCCAGGCTCTCCCTGAAACAGGTCAAACAGGCCCGTATTTATTACAGCTATAACACGTGTGGATTCCGCACTATCAAATGTCACAGAAGAATCGAGTGGAATCAATCATCAGTATTTTCAAGGCGACAACATGAGATCCTTTGACTTTAAATTAGAAGCGACCTCATTTTATAAACATTCATATTTTTGCAGTCGCTAAATTGGTTTGGGTAGTTCATCATAACACATATCAGTGCATTTTCTTCAACCTGCCATCTTCATTTATTGAGCTTATTTTCTCCAGATCAGCTAAACTGATTCGCTTTACAGTCCCGACATTCATATTACATTGCACACATTTTCATAAAATGCAACATTTGTACTTGCTTTTCCACCCACAAAGCCATATTTCCCACAGAGCAAATACACCAAACTATTGCTACAAAGTGTATACAGCGAGGGTTCAGTGCATGTTACAGCGGTAATGTGAAACAACTGCTCACCTTTTCACCCCGTAAGCCTTCCGTTTGCACCTGAAAAGAAAACACTGATTAAATAATTACATTCATTTGTGAAATCCATTGCTAGTTGCTGTGATGAAACATTGAAAGGTTGCAGCAATAGTTTTAATTTTATACCAGTTCTTAAGCTTTTTGAGCCACATAAAATGGTTGATGTTGTTTTTTTCTGTAACCCCCACCCCTTTGTTATGTTTCCAAAGGAAAATAATATACCCATAATTAATCATTAGTAAGCTTATAATTACAAATTGCTATGAAAATCTTCAACAGCACAGTTAGAGATGTTGAAATAGTTTTAAACCCACAAACAATTAAACTAGGATAAGACAATAAGTGAGGTAATCCTGCACTTTACAAACAGCGATCTAGCGCCCCGTCTTTTTATGTGCTTCGGTTTAAAAAACGAGGGCAGCAGATCACGCTTGGCTCTGATTATCTGCTCTGTCTTTAGCAATAATCATTAAAAAATAGTTAAAATGCAACATGTGAGCTTTAAATACATGCTGCTGTAACCACACAATTTTCATCATGACGCAAGCCTATAATTCTTAAGATTATAATGCTTATGTACCTTTGGTGTATTTTTGGCACTTACCATATCCCCAGGTAATCCGGGAAGACCTCTCTCCCCCTGTGACACGGATCACACAACAAGGACAAACCCATCATTAGAATCAAGAGCCTTTCAGCGTAAAGCCCCTTAAAGGATATGATAATGGCGCAGCAACAACCATAATTTATGAGATGCGGCGCGGTAAAGTGTGTGCGGACGCTTACTGCGGGCTAAAAAGAAAGTGAAATTTGTGGGTAAAGAACCACGGCAGCTCTTTGTGCTCGTGTGTGTGTGTGTGTATTACTGTGCGTGCAATTGGGTGTGGTAGAGGCATCTGTGCACCACTGGAGGAATCATCAAAGTTGGTAATTATAGACAGACAAATGAACTGCGTCTTAGTTTCTCAGACAAATGAGTGGGCTGACTTTGATGGTGCACAGAGGAGACTGAGGAATGTCTGCAGAGAGCAGACAGTAGTTTGGGAAGCCTCTGATGATATCGCTTTAAAATGATTCATATCAGCACAGGCTGAGAACATTACGCTTACAACAATATCATCGATGGAGTCTTGCAATCAAGTGAACAGTGTTTTGAATGCAACAAAGGTAAGCCGGTGGGCATACCTTGTCACCTTTAACCCCGCTGGGCCCAGGTGTTCCAACCAGTCCTCTCAAACCCTAATTGATAAAAACAAACTATTAATACAAAGGGGACTGACTAAATGTGTCACAGATCGATATCACCATCAAAAATCAGAACTTACATCTTTCCCAGGAAAGCCAGGCTTTCCAGGTAATCCATCCAGACCTGGGTCACCCTGAAATGGGAAGGAGAACTTTTTTATTTTTTTTTGTTTCCCATAAAGACAAACTTGAAAACCTGAGAACAAAGAACCTCCCAGTAATGAGTGAAAGGGAAAAACCACAGCTTTAAGTCCATACATGCTAGCAGCTCTATGTTGGCAGGCTACCTCAGTGCTTTGAACTACTGTACCTACAGCAGGTGCTGATGTTAGCGACACATTCGCAATAGCTACAATGCTGGGGCCCGTTTCACGTCGGGAGACTTCTAATACGGACATCAGACATCAAAATGCAGCTCTTGTTTAGCAGATCTCACCCTTAGCTAACACAACATGGCTAACCAAACAAACCTATTTTATGATTCCTTGTATTCTGATTTCAGATTTTAGGCTCTCTGAATACATTTTGTGAACTCTGATCTATGTAAGATGTGGTTTTGATTGGCTATCATCTTCATGTGTTGTGGTCCTGTGGAGCAGGTGTGGTCAGTGGGGTGTGAGTTAATTATTTTTTTCTTTTTTTGATGCTAGAGAAAAACTGTTGGGTTTGCCACGGTTACAGAAATATAATAGAATGTATCCTTTGGGCCTGATAGATATCTCTAATAAATTTTATGGTGGTTCACATATTTCAGCTGGAATCAAAGTGGAGGACTGACCAACCTCCACCATGCTGCAGGCACGCTTAATAAAGAGCATCTTTTAATCAGTGGGTAGTGCTGCTGTATGTAAAACATGGCCCTGCTTTTCCCATCAGCAAGCAGAACCTTAAAATCAATCCTGTGTATCTCCTCTGAACCACCTGAGGTAAGTACTTTGCCAGTACTACTTTTCAGCAACAGGAAATTGTTTACTGCCTGACTGACCGGCTGATGGACAGCTCTAAAGCAGGCATCAGTTTGTCGGAATGGAGTCTAGTGTGCTTAAAACCTGCTGCTCATCCTCATGCCATATGGCAGGGTAATCAGTGTACTGTACTGGTTTGGTTTGGTTGGTGTCTTATTCGAACCATGTTAAAGCTGACCTTTCAACATAAAATACTGATTACAAGAATAACTCAACACACAAGGCATCAAATAGTTGAACACCACTGTGGGTGCAGTGAAATAACCTTTCACTGAATTGATTAAAAGACTAAATCACATTCTAACATCATTGTGATGGCAAATGAGGGGCCAGCATTAACAGCTCAGAGAAACCTTCAGACATCAACAAAGCTTCGGCAGGCCTGAATGAAGTGCATTATATCCCATAACGCCCCCACAGAATTCCAGACAGGAAGTGTGGAGAGTAAATCAGGGACGCCACATCTGTTTGCACAATTACGCCCCTCAGTTCTGAGTTCCTCTGAGAAGAAAAAGTCTCTTTCTGAAAAGTTAAGCCCGTTATCAGGATTTGCAGTATGAGCTGTGTTCTGTACAGGTTCAACCTAGAACCGTGGCCCAAATCCCAGGACATGCTGGGAAAGCAAATGAGCTAACTCTCTCATGACCTTCAGCAACAACTGTTTTCAAGCTGTAGCTCATATCTGCAGCAGCGGAGCTGTGTGGCCAAAAGATTAATAGCTGTAGCAGGCTACCCCCCAAGTAAAAACACGTGAAGAGTGAAGCAACTGTTTAACCTCTTAATGTCCATCAGACTGCCAGTAACCTGGTTAGGGTTAGGTTCTCATCTACATCTTTATATGGACGTTTTTACCAATTTGGTGTATCCAAATGGAAATCTTTAATTATGATCTCATAAAGGCCAAAATGCATGTAAGATACTTGATTTGAAAGGTAACATCTTCTAGTTTCTGAAACTGTGCTTGTTTAGCATGTGGCTACAATGAAACCTATCACCTAAACCTCACCACAGATAGATAGATAGATAGATAGATAGATAGATAGATAGATAGATAGATAGATAGATAGATAGATAGATAGAT
>JAVDPK010002212.1:1477815-1530625 GCA_034780415.1 Cichlasoma orientale
ATGCAAAAGGTCCAAAAGTTCATGCTTCAGGTTGCTTTAAACATTTAATTTTGGACAGTTTTTTCTGTTCTTGGCTCTGTATGATGTCATAGAGAGTGACACCCACCCAAGTCTTTTGTTTTTGAGGATTAACCAATTAGAAGAAAGTTGGCATAAAATGATTGAGAAAGTAGCTAAAATGTCTTCAGACAGTAGAAGAAATGAGATGGCTGCAGCAAAAACTCGTATCAGATAAATAAGGACTATTTTGCACTGAGAATCATGCAAGGCTATTCTAGCGGGTAGAAATGAGCACAATAGGTCCCCTGTAAGTACTCAGTTAGATCCAGGAGGCTGTTAGCTTAGCTCTGTCCATATCAGCCATCAGATTAGATAGTTGTAAGGTGGTCATATGTCAAAGATGATCTTTTTTAAATCCTTAGTGGATGTGACTCAATTAGATCATAGGGGTTAGTGATGTGTATTATTACAAAACCAACTTTCAGTAATTTGTCAGTTTAGTTAATTAGCTAATAAAAAAAAGTGCCTGCTTGTTTCTGTTTCCATTACATTTCACAAGAGCTAGCAGTACAAAAAAATTATCAGCATTTTGTTCCACCCATCATAAATGTGTATCAGTGTCACACTATTCCTATACAGGTGTCTGATAAAGCTTGTAACAGCGCTGTGTTGAACTGCAAAATTAGCTTGATGGCAAGTTAGCTACAGAAGTTATCAAAGCTAAAAACTGAACATTCAAAGTAACTAACTGTGTTTTTGAGCTACTGTAGAACAGTTTGTTTTATTTTTTTAAATTACAGACTTGTATAAAGCAATCATGAGATGGTTTATTGAATTAAAACAGTACAGTCACCCAGCCTTTTCCATGTATCTCACTTTCATAATTGGCTAATTACTTTGCAGTGGATATATTTCTAGACGACCATGAACCTCCACAGTTTAGGCGGTCGTGGCTGGAGATTTGTGACACCGCAGCGTCTGAAATACATGATTTTACGGTCACTAGAAAGGCGCAGACTGTAGGTCTGTTGACCTGTAATACTTACAGGTCCACTGGGTAGATCACAACAGGTCTCCAGCTCGGCATGCTTGGAATCACAGTAAATCATCATCCTCTGGAGGTCAAACTGCACGTACACAGATTAACAATAGAGGAACTGATCAACTCCAGGAAGATAACCTTGACTGACATGAATTACTCCATCTCCAGAGGTAAAGACTCACATCAATTGGCACACTGTCATACAGCCTTTTCCCAATCACCGTCTTCCCCTGGATATCAATGTCCTCTCTGTCTTCTATGGGCAGCGTCTGGATGTGTTTGCAGTCCAAGTACAGGGACACAGACTTGGCCTCCACACTGAGGGCAATCTTGTGCCAGCTGCGGTCAAACAGGTTGTCGACTTCGGGGTTTTTGAACACAGCTCTGACAGCATCCTTTGTAAGGCCCACGGCATTGTACTCCACCGCCTTGTTCTCACCGTCCAGACGGATAGACACCTGACAGGTCAGAGGCACAGTGATGTGAAGTGAAACATAAAGGCACATTTGCCATAGGGGGAAATGATGAAAATACCAACATAAAAAAAAAACATGCCAATTTATGGCACCAAGTAATTTCAGCTTACTTTTCTGCTTTTTGTTATGACAGTTGGAATAACACACACAAAAAGAGGGAGTCAGTAGTTTAGCTATAATTCTCCAAACTGGACCACATGCAGAGACAGTCACATTTATTACTGTTTACATTTGGCTGGCCCACCTGTGGAATTCCATATTTGTCAAAAACCTGCCAGAGGTACCAGTCTTCACGTCTTGAGGTTTTCCTGAATTTAAACGTGGTCACAAAGGCATATTCATCTGGCAGCCCTTGAGGAAACACATCTCTGTGGAATAAAGGCACATTGTTATTATTATTTTATTTTACTCTGTTTAGTGGATGTGACAAAGCCACAGTTGCAGTGGCTGCACAACAGCTTAAATATTAATGTATAAACCCAAAGTTAAACACAGTGTCTGTGTGCTACCTAGAAACCAGTGTGCTTGTAGCTACTCTCCCTGCTCTCATTAGCAGAGTTACACTGCTTTCCTATAGTCAAACTCGAGCCTATTATTCAGAGAAAGAGCAAAATATTATAAATTATTTACATCCGAATAGCTCAGAATTCTGGAAAATTTGAAAAGTGAAAAAAATCAGCAAAGTTTCAGAAAGTGGGATTAACTATGATATGTTCACTGGCTAACGATTTGTGATTGACAAGTCATCAGCCAATAAAAGTAGGGTTTCACAGTCAGATCCACCCCCTGCTCTTCAAATTGGTTTCAAAACCCCACAATGGCAAGGGTGAAAAGTTCCAAACGGAACTTCACAAATCAGTGGGTGATGTCAGAATATGACTTGCATGCAGTCTATGGCTACAAGTAGCAGCATAAATACTGAACATGGACAGGGCTAGCCGAGCTAACTGCCAGCGTACCAAAGAAACCTATAAAACAAGTCTTTTTATCCAAGTCAGGAGCAAGAAAACAAAGATCGTATCTCCAAAAGGTTCAAAAGTCTTGTCTGCTTTTTGGTAATTTAGTTAAAGAACTTGCAGCACCATTAGAGAATATTAACTTCTTGGCTTTAAGAGTGATCTGATTTTCCTGCAACTTCCTATATAAAATGTAAAAAAAAAAAAAAAGGCCAAAGCACTGCATACTAATGAGCAGACTTTAAAAAAAAAAAAAGGCTAAATTTGTCTTCAGAAGAAAATGTGCTGAGCTGTTTCCAGAATAATGGGCAGGTCACTTACTCTGTTTGTTGTACTATAGGCATGGTGCCAAGACGGACATATGAACTTTGGCCATCATCAGCTCTGGTTCCCAGAATATCTCTCACATTGAAATACTCCATCAGGTCAAATCCTGCAGCAACACAGTAAAACATCCTAGTTGGACTTCACACAGTCTCACACACACACATATAAACATGCATGCCAGGCTCTCCAGTCATGAGGTTGAATTATGCTTTTGTCAGATTTCTAGGGGCATTTAACTGGCTCAGTCCCACCACACCCTGCAGCAACTGTGCGTTTGACTTTTTGAAGAACAATTTAAATCACTGAATTAATGGACAACTGGAAAATACAGCTGTTTGCCGGACCATTTAAATATTTGTTAGATTTGTTGCCAGAGGGGGCAAAAAAATAGAAAAGCTAGTTTCCACTGCCGGTAAGGGCCTTGTGTGAGTCTGAGAGGAGTGCATGTGTGTACATTGTTCTGCAGTGTGTGATTTGAAGTGGTGTGACCACAGACCATATTTAGGTGGTTTAGAAAGGACACTCCCTTGTACAACAAACAAGTGCTGTAGCTATGGCGATGCCAGCAGGACGAGAGCTTGTACGGCACTAATGCTGCCAGCCCGTCCAGCAGCTCTCACTAAAAGCTGGTGGTTAACCTATGCTGTGCAGACCGAGCTCTCCTGAAAGCAGGCTGTGCCATTAGTGAGTGAACAGAGTGAGAACAGCCTCAACATATTCGTGCACGGTCTTAGTGATGCAGCGATATCTGTGAGATTTCTTGTGGGAACAATAACACCGCCACACTAATCTTTCAAAGAGGAAACCGCAGCATTAAGTTGGTAATGCGAGAGTCTGGCAGAAAGCTCGGTGGATGTCATTAGAAATAGCTTGGAAACAGGTGGTCAGGCACACACAGGCTGCCCCTGTGTCATTAGCAACAGAGTAAAAAATAACATTAGAATTAAAAGACTCGTGACAGACATAACTGATCTGCCATCAGTCGTACACCACAGCTGCTTAATCTTTCAGTGAAGTGTCTCACGGGCACCGTTATGGGTAGCAACTTATTTTATTTGCTCGAGGGTGGAGACTTTCTCGTCGCTGGTTCATACATCCATAAAAGCCCAGAAGGAAACATTTCTCATGGTCTTTCATTCATTTTGACTGTAAAACTGTTTTATTAGCTGCATTACCGTTACAGGCCAGCAGATGGGGGTGTTTCTTTGTTGTCTCAAAACACAAAGTGATCAGTTTCTCTTACTGCAGCTTTTTTTTGTTTGACTGATATTGTCATCAGAATTTTGGGTAAATGGGAAACACTTTGATGCTTGATGTTAGTGCACAGCTTCACACACATGAGACTGACATTTAATGCCGAATCATTTTTAGGTGTACACTACCTTTAATTTTCTCATCTTGTTCATGCAGACAAACCCATAAAATATTTGTCGCTGTGTTCTGGTACCTGAGGGTTTTTCGCAATGTTTAAACCATGGGATGGGACGCTTGCAAAATCCCTGAATCTCAGTCGGGTTATTTTAAGAAGCTCTTTGAAGTCTGCTGGGAGACGTGTGAGGTAAAAGGGCTCGTCTTCCTTCTGAATCAGAACAAATCTGAAGTTGGCATTTAAAATAAAAAATAAAAAACACTTTCAGTAACTAACAACTTAGCGAGTGAAAAAGTCGATGTTTCTTTTGAGCAATGGTGATACTTTGCTGTACAAAAGCGATGTTTGCTGCTTATCAGTTGCTCGAAGAAGCCACGCAGCTGTGACTTATGCTGGCCTTGATTCTCCCTGTCACTGTGCTTGCATCGTGCGCACCATGCTGTTTCTGTGGCTGTTTGGGGCCCATCGGAGCACAAAGCTGTAATTTGAACTGGCAGCAGATAGCGTATAATCAACCCAAAAAGTTATTTTGGACAGCCAAAAACGACCACTGGGGTGATCTGCGGCAAAAGCCAGATGAGTTCACTGACTGGGAAAGGCGAACGCATACACACAGCATTCTTTTGATGGCACCATTTGTACAGTAGATAGTGAGCGCAGGGTCACAGAGATGCTCTGCAGCCTCTCGCGTGCGCTCAGTACCCCGAGGGGTCAGACTAGACAGCCCATGATAAATACAAGTCTCGCTCAAACCGCGGGTCTCTTGGCTGTGAAATCGTAATAAGTGGCAAATAGCCTTGACATTTAGCAAAGAGAGCTGCACTCCCTGTGCACCCGCGTAGAAGCATTTGTTAAGTAATTATCAGAAGGCGCTGCAGGAGTAGCAGTGATAAACACTGTATGTCTGTACAAAGAGAAAATCTCTACGTGCTCAGTCACAAACTGAAAAAAAAGCACTTTACTCAAGCAGGTTTGACATTGAATGTCTTAAAGTTAGCTGCATTTATAGGCTGACTGCAGCTTGGAAATCCCCAGACATCTTTATCATGTCAGGGAGCTTCAGACCTCAGACCGCCGTGTGATAACATTTCGCCCCAAGTGGGGCCCACAGCAGGTTTTTGCTCGTAGAATAGCCCTGATTATGACGCAACTGTCTGTGCTATGTTGGAGGCAGAAAAAAAAAATCGATAAACATCCTTGCGCTTTTTGTTGAGCTGCCTTTGCTCCCCGGACAATACCGCTGGAGCTGTTAAACTGTAGGAAAAAAACATTTCTAAATTAGTGATTGAGCAGCTAAGAATTTAAAATGATTATAGTCAGTGGTAGCACCATTTCATTTGTGGTGCTAGAACTTTATGTAAAGGAAATATAAATCAGTGCAGTGTAGAGCGTATTTACGGCCTGTTCCAAAATAATCTATACTTTGGTTACAAGAAATGTACTTCCCATAGAATTTTCCACTGGAACAGGATCTGACTAGGAAAGACAAACAAAATATTGCTCAGGATTTATTCCATATCGAGTGTTTAGCACATCTGACAAAGTGGTGCATCTGCTTAAGAAAACATCAGTGGCTTTCAGTGATTTATCAGAAGTTTGTTCTAATTTCTTTTGCGGCTGAGAGGAAAAGCCGAACCACTTCATTAGCGCTCGCCCAGTGACGGGGATGTGATAATGCGTCCTGACAGCACGAAATGATGCCGTCTCTGATCATGAAAACACTCTTTCAGTCAAAAAGTCGGCACAAGTTTTGAACAACTCCAAAGAATGACAGCCTGGGACACGGGAGATAAGGCTTTCTCTAAGGGATGTGCGTAAAGTTCATTATATAATATTCATACTACTTTATGAAAGGGAAATATTGTACTTTTTATCTAGTACTTTAAAACCCTAACCAGAGCTTTCTTCTGGTTAATGTTAGGTAATGATAGCATATATGCTAATGTGGAGGAATTGCATAGCTTCTGGGTGGGAAGAATGAAGCTACTGTAATGCGGGAGCCTATCCCAGCTGTTATTTATTTATTTTTTAACTTGGTGATTACCACAGCAGCCTGATAGGATTTGAATTCATTGCCAGCTGGGGTCTTTTGGTTTCGAGTTTCCATGTTATGTCTGTGTGGGTTTCCTCCAGCTGCCTTAATTTCCTCCCAAAGACATGCAGATTCTATAAAATGTCCCTAAGAAGTGATGTGTTTTTGCTCCACATGTGCTACTGTAGCTGTTGATCAGCAGCCTGTTTGGGCTGCATCTTCCCCTTTTCCCCCCATGAGTGCTCCAGTAAGTTCCAGCAGAGTCATGATGCTGAACAGGAGATGCAAGAGATACAAGTCTGCGTATTTGCTGAATAACTCAACAGATGCCCCCCGTGCCAGCCAAGTATGTTAGGAGTCAACATTTCTAAGACATAGCTTTCAGTGCTCTTACAGCTCTTTTTCCTTGAACCTGGACTTAGCACAGGTCCAAACACTCATGTCTGTGCATCTGTTTCTGCTCTTAGTGTGATGGATGTGGGTGGGAGACACAGACAGGAACTCAGATCCCCCCAAAAGACACTGTTATAACTGCTGGATAAACGGTTTTCAAGACAGACCTTTAACACAGCAGCGAATTGTATAAAATAACAGGCCTACTAGTAAAACAGCAGATGTGTTTTTTTTTTGTTTTGTTATTTTTTTTGTTTTGTTTTGTTTTGTTTTCTAGATTCTGTTTTATGGATAGTAAATCACTTTCTAATTACAATAAAAGGGATTTAATATAGTATGATGCTCCCAAAGGATGCTGATTAGCTGAGCTTAGCTTAGTGTGAGGAACGGCAGTGGGGGACTTAGCTTAGCTAGGTCAGGTGATTAAAAACGTTACAGCTACAAAAAAAAAAGTTAATTACTGGGTTCTAGACATTTTGACCCGTCCAGACAGAACTGTGCTAATTCCCCCTGTTTACAGTGCTAATACTGAGCCAGGCTAACCAGCTGCTGTTAGTAGCTTTCCATTACTGTAAGAAGAGAGCGAAAGCAAGAATGGGAAAAGTGTATTTCCCCCCAAAAATTCAAACGTTTCCTATAACTATGAATGATATAGGGCCTGACTTTGGCTGCAGCTTCTCTCAAGGCTTGTTTGTTTTGCTCAAGTTGCAGTGACAACACACATCTGGCAACAGAGGTCACTTGTCTTCTTTCTACAGATAGTGTTGCATCCTGACACCTCCAGTGCTCATTTGAAAGGTCTGAGCTTGATGGAAAACCTCGTCAAATCTGGTCCTCTCCCACAAAAGGATGTGCACCCTCTCTGGATAGACAGGCTCAGGTATCTTGGAGCGAGAACCATGACACCAACAGGCTGACCACACTGGTAGAGAGAGCTGCACCATAAGGCGAAGCTCTCAATTTGCCAGGCTGCGTTTGTCCCCAGCAGAGCAGAGCTGCTTCCAGTATCGACAAGGTTGAGATGCCCCCTTTAAAACTTGATTTCCAAAATGATTTGAAGTGACAGTGTTTTGTTTTCACAAGGATACTGAGTTTTTCATGATGGCAGCATAAAACAAAACAGAAATGACCTGCCAGGGAAGCAGCACCTTCCCAGTCATGAATAAAACCAATTTACTTTCCACTGTGATGGAAATGGAGAGAAAGTGTGAAACGAGCTTATTGCATACTAAAAGTGTCTGTGAAAGAAAAAAAAAAACAGGTGAGTGTGGAAATGTAGGAAATGCTTTCAGAAATAAAGACCTGACTTTGTGGTTGACGCATATTGCCAGTGCTGCATGTTGTTGTCAAGAAAGCAGCAGTTTGCACATACCTGGAACCTCTTCAAGACCATAACTGGTGCTGCTGGGCTTAAACCGATCAGGCTGAACCTTCATATTTGGACACAGGACATCTGAGGAGAAAGGAAAATAGTTCAGTTAGACGCACTGTGAGGCTGAATGTGATGCTCTTATAGGAGCAGGGGAAGAAAAATATGGCGACCCCGTATCCTCCTGTTCAAATCGAATCATATGTTATTGTTTTATTAGAAGAAGCAATCAGCTGGAAACTTTATGAGGGTTCAGACGTAAGAGGTGTGAAGTGCTGTATTGTCATAGGAAGCAGTCATCGCATTGAAACACAATCTCTAGACTGATCTGTGATGTGAGGAGTGCCGGCGCAGACAGTCTACCCTCCATGTCTGCTGTCTGATATCAGGGACAGGGAAGTGTTTGGGTGGATGAGTGAAGACCGAGATGGATCTTATAGGAAGGGGGAACATCCACACATCCGAGAAGCAGTAAGAGTGTTGTATTTCCACACACGCGTATTTCAGGGACAGTGATGACAGCAAGAAAGGAAACACCTTCAGGTTGAGTTTTCGTTGGCAGGAGGGGCATTTCCTTGTGTCAGGATGCCAGCTTCTGAGAGGGCACTGTCTAGTTTAACAGAGGGAAAAGTTTGTTTACTCTGACTGATATTTTTTAAGGGTCAGTTCACTCAAGTTATGGAATTCACAGCTTTGGAAATAGTTGAAATTCTTCATAGTCTGTACTGAGATCTGTAGATTTTTTTATTTTATATTATTTTTTTTTTTTTGGAATAATGTGGAATATTTGTGGTAAGCGTGGTAACTAAATGTTAATATGTCAACATGGCCTCACTGCCTCACATGGATCAGTTGGTCCTTCGGTTGGTCCACCTACTGTTGGCTGAAGCACCATGACCTCAGTGAAAGGGTGGCGGTCAAGACACCATTCTCGAGGAAGGGAAACAGGAAGAAAAGGCTGAGGTATGCCATATGACACAAGAACTGGACTGAAATTATGTGAGTGATGAATCCAAGTAGGAATACTGTGATTCAAATGGTCAATGTACAGAAGAGGTCAGGAGAGAGGTGCAGCAGTCTCTGTAAAACGAGTAGGGGCTCTGTTTTGATTTGAGGCTGCATTTCAGCCAGTGGTGTTCAGGATCATTTTAAAATGAATGAAATTATGAACGTAGTCATCTGGAAAGCATCTGATTAGCAATGGCCTTGTTTTTTTTTTGTTTTTTTTTTTTTTTAGCATAATAATCCCAAATATGCTAGTAAAAGGCTCAAGACTCAAGACTTTCACATAGTAATCCATATTAACACCATCACTTGCTGAGTCACAAACTGTCTACTCTCATGCTTACACTGGCTACTTTGAGCATAAGAGCATTCACACCATGATGCACTCTATGAGTCCCTGGATGGTGTACTCATCAGGGTTATGATGCTGAGTGTAGAATGTGTGTACACTTGTTAACATCCATGACTAGGATCTAGGGTAAGCATGGAAAGGGAGGAACCACCAAACCTTTTAGAAGTACAAAAATGCTATGTCAACAGCACCAATGATGATACTTATGTTTTTTCAGCCTCACAGAGCTGCTAGGGTAGTTATAGACTTGACTTTTTATTGCCATTTGTAGATTGCCCAGACAAATCTGTACCCTCCAGTCTTCGAAACTCACCCTGATCTGCTCCCTTCTATTAACTTTCCTGCTGTCAAACTGAAAATAAGTAAACTTCTGACTCACCCCACACGGCAAGATAAACTCCAGTCAACAAAAGCATATCCAGATCTTGTTAACAATTTGGAATTAACATGTTCAGGGGAACTTTTCATTAAACCTGATATTAGGACAACAACTTGTCTGTACTCTGACTGCTGGTCCTGTATATCGTCTGGGGCCAAAAATATCAGTGAGACATTCCAGATCCAATATTAGCTAAAAGCCTACATCTTTTGAAACCACAGCTGTAAAAATCTTGACATCAGCATTGATTATGAGGTTATATTTTTCTCCTCCATGCAAAGCTCAGAATGTTTGTGATGGGATAATCCAAGCTGCTTTTTTTACCTATCAGCTCTTGCTGATTGTCATTTGACAAGTAGTGGAGTTATTTCAGTTTCTCGTGCATTATTTCTAATTTCAGCTCGACTTTGTCCTTGTCTGCCTCTGCCTTTAATTTGATTGGCAGTGAAACTGAAGTCTTTTTGTGTGTGTGTGTGTGTGTGTGTGTAGGTGTGTGTGTGTGTCTTAAAGCCTTTTTAAAATGATAATGGACGATCTCAGAAAGGATCCTTGGCTTATATTGTTTATAAAGCAAAAGTCAACCAAAAATTACCATTCTATAAAATGAATAGCAATGCGTCACTCTCTTTTTAAAGATGCCGTTCAGACTTAGCATGCTAGATATTTGAGCTACTCCCTGGATTTGTGGCCCTAAAGCTATAATTTAGGCATCTGGCTGTGAGTTAAATTGGAAGCAATGTAAAACCTGCCTTTGAGAATGAATGTCAGATACAGGTTTGGAGTATCAGCAAAAATATAGGCCTTACATAAAATATCTGTTTTCAGCCATAGACTGGTAAATTATTCATATGTGCTATTAGCTGTGTTCCCTGTCGCTGCTATGGCTGCTGAATTTTTACACACCCTCTGGGTGCCCGTCCTTTGTCATGGGGGCCATGTAAGGTCAACTATGCAATCTTAGGATTTTGTGTTCTTAGGTGAGGCCACACATGCTCTGTTGAATCAGTGCAGCACAGAACAAATAGTGTCCATTTTTAAACCTATAGATTAAAAGGTGAAAACATTTAACATGGCCATTTGAGCCGCTGTAGCTGACCCACTTGAAACATTAGAGCTGTAATTTTCTGGGTGAAAATAACTCACACAGGGAGGCAGTTGTGCTGACCGCTGATGTACTTGGAGGCTCACTCGTAGCGATTTTAGAGATTACAGAAGGAAAACACTGAAACGTTTTCTTTCATTTTAAATTTAAGTCTTCGGTTTGTTTAAGTACACACCCTTATTGGTTTCCTGATTCAAAATCTATAAGAGTCAGAGGTTACTGGCTTCTAAACAATACTACAAGCTGCCATTAAGGCAGAAGAAGTGTGTAACTTTGCAACATGATACACCCTCAAAAAAAGAGTGAAGGCATTTTAGAGTCTTACTCATCACATTCTTCACAGGAATCGCTGCTAGCCTGACAAGTTAGTACCAGGTTAAAATAAAAGTTGAGAGTTTGTTATTGCTCATCCTTAACCAAACCCCGTAATCATGTCATTTCCATTTTAGTATTTCTTGTTTGCGGTTAAGACTCATGGCATCCTTTTCTTTCCTGTCTGGCTAATTTTAGGCAGGAATTTCAAGCGTTGGAGCGCAAAGCATCCATCAGCCCCATGAAAACGGTAGCAAACGGATGCTTCCATGCTTCTCTACATTTGCCAACAAAGCTGTTAAAACTAAATATTTCTAAGGATATTTCAGTTGATTTACTTAGCGGTGACTGTGTTGAAGAATTTTCTCAGCACAGGCACACTAGTGGAAAAACCATTGAGGTCAGCATAAGACAGGCTTTCCACTGCTGAACGCCTCTGCACCATAGCAACAGTCAAAAAGGCAACCATACCACAGATGTGTCTTGGTCAGGAAACTGTCATTTACAAGCTAATTTTTGCAACAGCCCCCGTAACAGGCTTCCTATTCAGTCCCAAGAAGCCAGGAAAGCTCAGTGTGCACGTGCATCTCAGTGTGGTTGGGGCGGGGTTTTGTGGTTAGGGTCTTTGCTCTGCATAGTGGTTAAAAGGTTAAAATAAGAGTCAATTTGATTAAGTGCATATTGTGGGTGAGGCATGCTGTTCAAAGCGAAACTTCAAAAAGAAGCCATGTGGCATGCAGTGTGAGTGATTTGTTGGCAGTGGGCCCAAAGGCTGACTTACTCTCACACAGCCTCCTCCTCAGCCGGTCCCTGATCTTGTCAATGGCATTGAAGTCTGTTACATGGAAGACATGGGCATTCTTTGGCTCAGCTGCAATCTCTTCCAGCTCTTCCCTCAGAGCCTCCCCTATGCCCACAGCAAACATCCTGATGCTAGCTTTGGCGGCTGTCTTAGAGGGCTGCAGAACATAATCCTGGCTTCGGCCGTCTGTGAGAAGGATGGCCACCCTCTGAATACCTTTGGCGATCGGCCTCGCGCCGTTCTGCACCGTGAAGATGTTGCTGGTCGTGTAGTTGATAGCATCCCCAGTCATTGTATTTCCCCCCAGGTAGCGTATGTTACTGGCAGCTCGCTTCACTTCTTCCAGGGTCTTGTGCCGCCCCAGGTTGAACTCAGTGGTTGGTCTATCACTGTAGCGAACCACAGCTACTCTCGTCTTGTCGAGTGCCACGTCAAAAGACTCCACCAAGTTGGACACCCATTGCCTAATCTTCTCAAAGTTCTCCTTTCCAACACTGGATGAGGTATCCAGGATAAAAGCTAAGTCATAGTGGACACTTTTGCACCCTAGAGAAGGTGGACACAGAAGGATTTAGCCACATAGAGTAGAGATGCTCTAAGACTGCTGTTCCAACAGAAATTTAAATCTTAATGGTCTTACCTGCTCTTTGTGCTTCCACCTTCTCACTGCAAAGAGTCAAGACCAGGATGACCAAGACCAGGGTGATCCTAAATCCCAGTCGTAATTCCATCTCGGCCTTGGCTTAAGTCTGTTTTGTTTAGCCTATTACCACCATCAAGCTGTTCAGTCTGTGGACAGGTGAGTGAAAACATGAACAATTCACTATTACATTTAGCCTACTTTAGCTGTAAACTTTTAATCTCTTAAGATCCACCTGGTCACTGGTAGGGTTTGTGGGTCTGCCTCAAATGGGCAATCATGTAACAGAAAACACGTTTTTTTTTTTTATCTCAATTCATTTGAGCTGTAATATATTCTATTTTCTGAATATTTGCCTATTTACAGTAGCTCAAACAAAATCCCACCCTATCTCTAGATGGGTCAGGTAGAACTCAACCCTCTGAGGTCTGTGCCATCATTGTTAATGACCCTTACTCGACGCCTATGCTATCAGAAAATGTAATTTTTTTCTTTTTAAAAATTGTTCACCCAAGGCAATCAGGGGACAAAGAAAGTGATCATTTGCCAGTAGGCCCTTGCTAAAGGGATTCCTGTAAGGCTGATTTTGCACTACATTAGGCACCTTATATGTGTCAGAAAAAACTTGAGCTTCTGCAAGGAAAAATCTCATCCCCACTATAGTTCAGTATTTTACAGTCCCCTCTTTTGTATGGAAGCTGGAAGGAAATGTACTTCATTCTCAGGACACGATAATTAAAGCCTAAGACTAAAATACACATCTCTCTACAGCAGCAAGTGAATACTCCATCCAGAGAAAAACTAGGCTTGCTAAAGATTGTTGGAATTTGCTGCCAAACTTTTTTTTATATATACCAACTCCACCCACATGAGGACAATTTCAGGTCTGTGAAGTTTTCTGATAATGAACTGCAAAAGTTCTCCAGAGTAACTTCTTAATCTTTTAAATATGTATTTAAACATGTATTTAGCTGCTAGAGTTTTTTCAGGTTTGATCAAGTTGCAGAAGACATCAGCCTGCCTCTGCTGGAATGATTTTTCAGGCTGTTGTCCCTGGGTGGCACTGAGAGAAGCCTGTCTTATAAACAAAAAACTATTCTTGAGCTTATTGTACACCGGTGGTTGTGATGCCTGCTATTAAGATTGATGTGTGGCTGACTGTAGCCATAACATGGGCTCATCCTGATCTCTGTGCAGGGGGTTTGTGGGGGACGTTGAGGAAAGTCTGAGTAATGCACAACCTGGAAAGCAATGATATCAACTGATTTTTTTCTTCTTTTTTTTTTCCCCTTCATCTTTTACTGCTCTGATATTTCCACTCAGTTATGCTGTTAATGTATGTGTGGTTCCAGAAATAAAAGACAAAGCTTTGATATGGGATAGGAACTCTGAACTTTGTGCTGTGTGGGAGTTTTCCTGTAATGGAAGCAGCAGGAAAATCACCTTTTACGTTCCTATCGGTCACTAGAAAACTAGATATTCTAATATATTTTATAGAATACCCAAACTCATGAATTCATAAGGTGTCTAATCTGAATTTAAAGCATTTGGAGTAAAAAAAAAAAAAAGTGTAAAAAAGAAAGTCCACCTGCAGAAGCACTGGCAACAAAAACAGTCTTTGAGGCTGAAAAATTAAGCCAAAGAGTTAAAAACGGTAGTTGATCCATGCAGTAGACACATGAGGTCTGGTGCCAAAAGTGAGTCAGTCCACATAGACTGTTGTGTTAAAATGCCAGACTTCAGTGATTAAATTAACATGTTTGGTTCTGGTACAAAAAAACTGGTTCTATGGATAGAAAACGGTTTTTATGGATAGTTTCACCCCTCACAAGAACTGCACCGGTTGTTTGTTTGCGGGATATTTTTGTAATTCATCAATTTGTATTTTATCAAGGCTTAAACTTAGGGATTAGCTGCTTTGAGTGATGGCTTAAATTTGAGTCACTGAACTGAACCTCTGACTGTTTGTGATGCTAGTGCCTATTGCAACATTTTTAACAGAATTACCTGACTAACAATAAGGGCTGCTGTGTGGTACCGTCCATAAAAAAAATGGCTTCAATTTATGTGGGTGACATTTTTGTATATTATTAGTGTGTTACTGATTGACAAAGCAGTACAGTTTTCGGATGCAGCTTCCTAACCAAGCTTGCTAGCCTTAATTTAGCAGTCCGATCTCACCTCTAAATATAATCAATTCTGACTCCAAAAGAAACCAAAATGGCAGCTTAAATGCAAATGTTGAGGCGTCCAAATGCAACATGCACAAAATGCACAATTATTGATGTCACATTGGCTGTGTGGTGGGCACTGACTGGACTCCACTAAGCACATGAAAACATTAGGACTGCTTATGTCCTAAGTTAGGCCTTAGGTGCACAGACCTGGAGACCAATCGGTGAACGCCTGGCAACCTCTGGTTGCTTGGCAAAATGTGCATTCTCCGACTGCTAGGCGAGTGCTGGAGATTGCTGGATGTTGCTGGATGACGTTGGTCATAAAGAAGGTGGTGCACCAAAAACCTATTTGTGATTGTTTTGGTCGCTAGCAGACTGCAGCAGTCACCCATAGTTTTCATGAAAGATGCTGACTTGACAAACACAGGGTGACCAACACTGAGTGGCGGCGAAACTTGAAAAAGTGTGATGCAAAGCAGAAACAGAGACCATTCACCTGCAAAATAAAAGTCACCCATTACAGTTTCACAGCCATTTAGCGAGTAGTTTACAGACAGGTCAGCATCTTCCTTACAAACTAAGGGCAACTGCAGCAATCTGCTAGCAACCAAAGCAATCAAAAAGATGTTTTCAGTGTAGTGCTGTATAAATCTTTGCAACAAATTTCACCGAGAGACAGTAAGCAGCTTCCCGCAGGCACTCACTAACATTTTTCCCTAGTGACCGGTGGTTGCCAGTTGGTCACCAACTGATCTCTAGGCCTGTGTGACTAAGGCCTTAACAACTTTCATGAAGGAATGAATGGGATGCCAGTTAACAGCAACGTCCCTCTAACAGGTAGGTCGATTTTGTTACATCTAGACAAAGCTAGGCTATCTGTTTCCAGTTATTATGCACCTCCAAGCTCTACCCCTGTATCTAAAAGAGTTAAAAATTTCCATCGATCTGTTTATCTAATTATCTAAAACAACACCTGTATTGCCCAAAATGTCATTCTAATTCTTTACCAGGCTTTTTTTAAGACCATAGTGGAAAATGAAGCAGAATGAAAGTGCAATAAGTAAATGTAACAACAGTAAACGTAAAGATGTGAGTTTTAAAATATGAAATGATCTGAGCAGAGGTGATTCCAGGAAATGTGGTGGAACACGGCAGCCTGTTGACTGTGCTTTCGCTCCTATGTAGCCTGGAAATAGAGAATTCACTGTTTACTGCCCGTTGAACAAACCTCTGTGGCCTCTGCTATTTTCCTTATCTGATTCTCCACTGGGCTATTTCTGCTACTTGGTTTCACTGTTGCTATTAATGAATCAAACAGGCATGGTAGCTGAATTACTCTAATTGCTCCAATTAGTGTGCATTTAAAATCTAAGAAATTCAGCCCAGTGAGCTTCAATTAAAAAAAAAAAAAAAAATCTTAACTGCTCCATAAAAGCAGCTGAACGAGATTTGGATCCAAGCTCCTAATCTTTGTTAGTCGAGTTTGTATGCATATTGTGACTCCTCTTGTGAGGTGTTAAATTAATCCGCAGTTTTACAAGCAGATACAGTATCCGAAGTAAAGCTAAAAACTGGCTTCTTTTTTTTTTTTTGCCTCTGTCGACATCCCAACCTGAGGCCAGATTCCTTACAAACTGCAGGTCTGTATCATCAGGCCTGTTTCCACTTCCTCTCTTGATGGTAGACCTGGGACTGTAGTGTAGATGTCTATAACAGAAGCACCACGTTTATCATTTCCCGAAATGCAAAAAACAGAAAACATTTTTTTTCTTTTTCTTTTTTTTGAAGTGCAACCAAAGGAGAGCAGAAAAAAAGAGGAAGTTTTCTGACGGAGGGTCACGGCAGCACGTGGACGCAAAAAAGCACTTCTCGCCAACAATTCAGCTAAAGAATAAATAAGTGTTATGGAGATGTTTTATGGAAGCGGGATAGCGATAATAGACAGAATGTTTTCTGGCTTCTTTTTCTTACCTGGCCTCTCACTCAGTCAGTGTCACTGGAGGTGTCTCTCTTTCTCTCTTTGCCTGCAGCGCTCACACCCTGAATCAGCACTGGGAAAACATCATTATCACTTGATAGTAATCCAAATTGTCACCCCTGCAGGTACCAGAACTCGAGATGAGATTATAATATAATCCAGGGAGACAATCCAGTGTAGAGTGTTGTTAAAAAGTGAGGTGAGCTTCAGCAACCTTGTGGATGAGTGGACAAGGTGGGAGGGAGCTGCAAAAGGGGAAAGTGTAGGGTTTCACTGGTGGACGAGGCAGCTTCTACTGTTCTTGACTGGGCTGTGCTCACTCATAAAAAAGGCAAAGAGACACAGCCAATTATAGAGCTAACTTCATGGATATTTTTGTCCTTTTTTTTTTCCTTCTCTCTCTCTCTCTCTCTCTCTCTCGCTCTCTTTTCCATGGCTGCACCCATCTGAGGTGTTGCCCTTAAAGTAGAGGCAAAGTTTCTTGGCAACCACCTCAACTGTCCAGCCTTTGCCACTGCGATAGCCACAACGGAGCCACCCTGGGGCTGGTGGTGGGCTGGGCCTTGTTGGCTTCTACCAGCAACATACTTATAGAAAAAGGCTGTATTTAAGTTGGGGAAATGATTACAGAACAGTTGTGCTTTCAGCTTTGTGTGCTGAATGGCTGTCCTTGCACTGACTTACAGTAAAGCTCTGTGATCTATATTACTTATGTTGTGCTGTTTTTCAAAAGTTTACTCTCATGTCAGATCGCACACATTTCATTTAAATATACATTTTTTAATACTCCTTGACTCAGTTTGACTTTTTTTTTTTTGCTGCTTCCTTTTTGTGACATCCCAAATTTCCTCAGATATGATAAATGATTTATTCATTTGAATAAGCAGAAGAAAATGGATGGATAGATGGATGGATGGATGGATGGATGGATGGATGGATGGATGGATGGATGCTTACATAAACCAAACACATACACAAAACCATAGACTGTATATAAAAGATAGATATAACCACTGCATTTTGAAGCCTCATCAGTGTTTTGGTTGCTTTCAGTTTGGTGTTTTGGAACCAGTAAGTTTGGCTAGCAAGCTGCAGGGCAGAAGTGGGCAATTAACTTTCCAAAGGGGCCACCTGAGAAACTGGGACTGTTGTGGAGGACTGCACCAATTCTGCTCAATATTCATTTTCTCTCTTTATAAACTGCTACTGGAAAGAGCAGATGTTGCAATTAACCAATGAATGTGAAGTAAAAAACTGTAAACAAAATGTGCATTTTCATTTTGCAAAATTTCAACGATTTTAACTTTATTCAGCGTGCCATTGCTTTTTTTTGCTTGTAATTTAATTATTTCATCTGCAGTTTTTCAACTCTTTTTTTGGTTCAGTGAGAGAAAGCTAGTTTGAAAAAGTGCATTGACGTCAGGTTCAGTGTCTGAGGTGGAAATGTGACAGACAGTCACATCAGCAGCTCTGGAATGTCTTTGCCTTCATTCTCTCAAAACTCTCAGATTTCTGCTCTCAGGTACCATACTCTTTCTTTTCAATTCAATTCAATTTTATTTATACAGCGCCAAATCACAAGAAACACTCGCCTCAAGCCACTTTATATTGTAAGGTAAAGACCCTATGAGCAAGCACTTGGCGACAGCGGGAAAGAAAAACTCCCTTTTAACAGGAAGAAACCTCCGGCAGAACCAGGCTCAGGGAGGGGCAGCCATCTGCTGCGACCGGTTGGGGCTGAGGGGAGAGAGACAGGACAAAGGGCACAGTAACACTGTGCAATCTGCTCTGCACAAACTAAGAACGTAGCTTTACCTCTGACTTCAGTAAATAAATATTAGTCCAATGTCTCTACAATCTGTTCTTTTTTTCAATGTTTTTCAAAGTTTCAATGTTTTTTTTTTTTTTGTGGAGAGTCTGTACCACACAGCAAACCATGTTGTTATAAAGGGGAACTGCTCAAGTTGGACATGGCCATCTGTGGGGATTGACTCGCTTCTGGAGCCAGCCTCAAGAGGCCACTGAAGGAACTGCAATTTTTTGGCATTTCTCCCTGGTTTTATTTTTCAGCCGTAGAGGTTGCCACTTGCGCCAAATGCAATTTTTTACCAGCCATCCCATCTCATCACCTGTGCACCTATAGATCTGCATGTGTTCTGATTGGATAGACCAGTAATTTAGTGCGGGCTGCAACCACTTCTGGAGCTATTGCAGCTGGGCCATGACACTTTAAATACAAAAAATAAATTAAAAAATAGATAAATTACTTTCAGTTGTGTCATTAAATATGAAAGCACATCAAATATGTATAATTTATATTTAAATGATTAAAAATCAGTCAGAACCAATTAAACAAACCTACATTCTATTCAAAATGAATCTGTGAGAACACAGAAGGAAGTGGTGGTTTTCTCTGGTGAGTTTATCACAGTTGTGAGTTAATGCTTCGGTGGGCTGATTTTTAGATTTCACAGTGGGCCGCAGCATTCTGAAGTTTCGGAAAGGCTCTGATATCCAGATCGCTGTGATTCACATTTCTGTGTACAGTGATGTCCTTATTATGTGTGGTCATGTTCTTTGGCAGAAGGAGAAGCTGCAGTCAAATCCAGCAGCCATGTCTCTGTCTGTGTTAGATGTCCTGTTTCTCTTTTAAAGTCCCCAACATCACAAGTCTCGTACTGGCAGCTCTTAGCTGAACCTGCCTCTTTAAAGTGCTCCAGCAGCTGTCTGCACATGCTTTTACTTCGCTTTGAAAATGCACCCAAATCTTGTGCGGAGCAGTCAAGGCACCAAAATGCTCCAAAGCATATTGTCAATATTTGAATGTCATGGACAGCAACATTAGCCAGTCCATTCAAGACTATTTACAGTGTCTTTGTAGCTGAGGCAAGTGAGCACAGGCCAGGCTATGTATAGGCTCAGTGTGAAGTGGATGGGAAGTAGGCTGATGATTCGGGGCAGATGCACACTATGAGTGATGGTGTCAGTCCAAGAAACCGTCTGTCGCCTTGTGTGAGAGGGCTAAAGAGGTGACCAGCATGTTGGGCGAGTGAGAGGCTGCAGGCACCATGTAGTGTTGGAGAAAGCCATCTGCCATGCAACTGACAGCCAGCTTTCAAACTCCCATATCAGAGACAGGCTACTCTCCTTCCACAGTGTGCTCAAAATATTCATCTGTGAGTTAGTGGTGGAGCAGACAATCTTTGGGAAATCTATGAAGATAGAACTTCGTGTGTACTGTAAACACTGTGGTGACTCCCTGAATGAAAATGCTCATATTGGCATACTTTTAGCCAATCACTGCGCTCCTGTCTGATGCAAAAGGACAATCATTTTATCTTCCCAAGCAGAACGAGTCAGCAGTATGCGCTATTCACAGTGATGCTTACTGTGCGGGAAGATTAAGAACTTCCATGCCCTAATTTAATAAAGCCTTTCCTCCAAAGTCCAACTGAGAGGAGACCCGATGCACTGAAATTCTATGTAAAACAACTTGAACCAGATCAAGTGGACATCAGCAACTGCTGTTACATGTCAGGCCAATCGCAGTGACCACCCTCACAGTTTCACAGAGTGAGACGCCTTCCTGCGTAGCCTGTGAGCGTTTACAGCTGTCTGAGTACAACATGTGACAGTGTGACATGTGACAGTATGAGGGCTCTCTGGCAGACATTTTGACTCTTTTGTGCAAACTTACAGAGAGTTCATTAGATTCACTTCTAGAACATCCCAAGCAATCTTCTGTTGTTCAACCATTCACTTCAGCTTCTTGTTTTTTGGCGCTAGAAGGGCCACCTGAGCTTTAGTATGAGCACTCCGTTTTCCCACAACTCCTTTGAGAGGCTCAGCTTTTAGCCCGAGCCTTTCCTGGAGCAGACTTACCTCTATCCATTTTCAAGGACGGCGCTCTCCTCCTTCAAAGCCATGCTGTCGAGACTTGTTGAGAGACTGTCTCGTTGATGAACTGTTGAAGTGTCGTTCCCTTTGTTTTTGTGAGACTGTTCAAATGTGGCAGGAAAAAACAGCAAACTTAAATGAAGTAACAAACTGTCCGATCATGTTTTTGACCTTATGTTTTTCCAGTTTTTTCCCTTAACGTTTCAACCAGTCCATGCCCTGCTTTTCCCCATAGAAGACACTATATACAATACAGTATAGACCAAAGACCGTATTGATTTTGATTTTGATGAACAAAGAGTGAATCGGATTGTGAAACCGAATGCTCTCCGGCTAACAGTCTGTGATAAGCACACAGTGGATAATCTTCCTTTCTGTCTCTAATAACGACCATAACTTACAACATGATTTTCATGTTTTATTCAGTATGACCCGAAACCAGCGACTGAGCCCATAACGTCATCAGCAAAGTGTTTACTGGCGTCACAGAACAAGGAAGCCACATTTTCCCCTTTAATTCTACGCAATCAGCAAAAATGACAATCATTTTGTAAATTACAGTCACCATTAGAGTCCGTGTATGAGCCAATGAGCGTGCGGTGTCTTTGGATTCCCAGCGAGCGTCACTCCTCGCTCATCACACTGCTTTCAAAACGCCAAGATGGCGGCTGCGAAAATGCTCAGCTTAAAGCTTCATAAACAGGTTTTGCTAAACGATGAACGTCACAGTGGCTACATCCATGTTTTGTGCCGTCTGCGTATGCATTTCTTCGCCTCATCATTTTCATCTTCTGCTCCTGAACCTCAGTGATAAAGACATCCACTTTATGGAACATATGACTTATTACTACGTACAGGGTGCCACCCTCGAGGACTGCCTGTGCTCAAAGAACCCTTCAGTACAGTTCTGCTAAATAAATTCTTGTGATTGTTTGACTTTTATAGTGTTGTGGCTCCCGAGAGTCAGCACTGTATTTGCAGATTTTAAATGAGAATGCAAATAGGCAACTGTTCTAGTTCAGCATCAGGTATATAATCTGAAAATGGAGCCCTGGAGCAGATTTTGTTGCCGGGGGTCACAGTTGGAGTGCACTATATGCCTGAGCAAGCTAAAAGGCATGTTTTCCCTTCATGTTTATAAGGATGGGACTCCACACTGATTTTCAGTGGAGAAAATCTTGCAGTGACAGTTTTTTTCTGGCCACTTGGGGGCAGTGAAAAGAAGTCCTGGATTCATGGTTTCATTAATTTAGAGCAAACACACCACTTATTTACCAAACATAATTTAATGAATGAAACAGACCGTATTTAATATGACAGTAAGATCATGAGTTTGTACTTGAGGCTGAGTTATATCTCTAACGTTACCTGTCTGGCTCACTTCCAAAAGCCACATTAAAGCACTTCCAGAGTGGAGGAGTGCTATCAAACAACAACAAAAACTCAGCTGGCATGCAGAAACTCCTGCTGCTGCCTATAAGTCTCTCTAAGTAGAATTACTTCCAAAAAAAAAAAGTCAGGAGGAATTGTGATTTTGCAAAACAAATGCATCCATCTACATATTCAGGGTGGATGCGGCTCAGGTAGTAACACGGGTCACCAGTCAGGAGGTTTGTGGTTCCCTGGCTGCTCCAGTCTGCGTGCCAAAGTGTTCCTGGGCAAGATACTGAACCCCTGTATGAATGAATGGGTGAATGAGACATTTTGTCTCAAGTGTTATACAAGTACCAATCCATTTACCATATCTGATCATACACCATGGTTTGTTTGTTTGTTTTAATGTATTTTCTGCGTTTGGAGCACGAGAAAATCTTGAGGTGGCTCTGGCTTTGTGCCAACAGCATGTACAAATACACCTCTGGGATTTCATAAGGAGCCTTCTGCAGATTTGAGACATTTGAGTGCATAAAAAAGAAAATTTTTGAAAAGCAGTTTTAAAATGGCACTTTCAAAGAGTCCCTTACATTATTTAGTTCATATATCACTGTTGTTATAAATCAGGTTCCCAAGTGGAATACAAGGCTGTCTATAACAGCATGTGTGTTTGTCGTCATGTTATTTTATCACAGTTAGAGACATGCCAGAGGGACTGCATTGTTATGCTTTGTGATCAAAGGTTTTTTCCTCTTTAATCTACAGTTAGAAGCACTTGGCTTCAGACTATCAGGTGCATGTTCCCGGCTTCCACCTTCAGCTGACTGTCGGTTCAGAGTGCAGCTTGCAGCTTGCTTACTGCCATCCTCCTCGTGGCTCTTCCTGGCACTTCCATTCTCCCAGGAGGCTCCAGGTGCAGGAGGCTCTTTGATGCCTTTTCCAACATGTGGCTGTCCTCGAAGAACCCTCTCTCCCCGGTGCCCTTTACCTTGGACACCTTGGACCAGCTTGCGTTCATCTCCTGATAATCCCACTGTTGACGTGTTTGAATTGCACTGATCCTCTTCTAGGCATTGTGTTCTAGTCAGCCTCAGCTGCCTCCACCCTGTCTCATGCTGGAGCTTGCCAGGGCTCTGGCACGCCGCCTCTCTGCCACATGCAGCATGAGCTCTAATTTGGGGGAAAGATGAAGGAGGGGTAGGTTTGCTGCGCAGAGGAGCTGGAGTACCTCGACACACCACATCCTCCAGATGCTTGTGTCCATTCTGCTCTGTGGGGTTGGAGCATGTCAGCTGTGGCCCTGCTGATCTGTTTTGCTGTTGGGCTTTGGGTGCTTCAGTTGAAGCAGACGGACATGCTGCTGCTTTTACCAGTCTCTGCCTCGTGTAGGATTTTAACTTACTCGTTTGGGGCTCACTAATTGTCACATCCGGCTTACATGAGGCCGGATCAGGTTCCTCCTGGATAAACTTAAGTTTTTGCTTCTGAGCCTTCTTCACCTTCTCCGGTAGCTCCAGCGGGGCAAGTTTCAGGGGTCGTCTGAGGGGTTGAATCTCAGCCTTCTTCTCTATGTCAGGTTTCAGTGGCTTGAGCACCCATAAGTTCAACTGTGTCGTGCCCTCCTCAGTAGGCAAGGAGGTCGTAAGGTGACCCGTTGCCTCCCTTCCAGGTGTGGCTGACAGACAGAGGCCAGGTGTTTTGGAATTGGGGCCATTTTTAGCTGCCGGTCTGAAGTTTTGACCATTCAAATGCAACATGGTATTTTTAACTTGAATAGTCGACGTTTCTTCTTGCTGCAAAACACCCTAAAGAAAAGAGATGTTACTGACTCAGATGAGTCATATAACAAAAATAATAATGTGACTTTTACCAATCATTTTAATAAGGATGGTGAATAATTACCATTTAATAATTTTGTATGAATGCCCAAATACAAAAGCTTCATAAAGAAGAAGAATACACCCAAAATTTATGTGCGGGACTTTACCCAAAACACAGCATCTATTTACAACTGCAAACTTGAACATCTATAATAAAGCGAGGAACGATTTGCTTACTTACAGTAATGGCTTATTTAAATTTAGAATCATCAATACAGATCGCTACTCTGCAATGAGTGTTGGCTGCGGTCGTAAATTTGCTTAATGGTTCCGTCACTGTGATCACCCTGTAAATGTAATGAAATGTTAACACATTTGTTTTTCAGATGCTGTGCAGCTTCTTTGTAGAACAGCGGTTAAAAGCCGGAAGGTTAGGAACGCGACAAAAGGCCACGAGAATGATTCAGATTCAGATTTTTCCATTTAAAGCACAGTTTCAGCTCTTTACAGTGTGTCCTTAAAATAAGTGAATGAAGGGAAAGCTGCTCTGTGTATGACAGAAGCTGAATCCAGCTTAAAAAATACTTAAATTAATAACTAAGTATCAAAATATCAGTTCTGCCAGAAGCAGAGGGGTTTGACCTTACTTAGTTTATATTAGTGTGTTTAACTAAATTAAATGAATGCAGCAAAAACAAATCTGTCCTTTAACACATGCAGTAACGTAATTATTGTTTACAAGCACGCTCAACTGTCTAGAAGTTAGGCACTTCATAGCATATGTTTTAAAATTTAAAAGTCTAACTTAAAATGGAGCAGAGATCCTTTACTTTGGTGTACCATGTTACATTTACAGGACTGAGCATATATGCTCAGACTCATCTGAGTCAGTTTACTTCCTGGTTGACCAGATATTTTTTCTTTAATCTGCTTGATCTGGACCGTTACTGCAAAGCTGTTGCTTATTAATTGTGCCTTATTAGAAGGTGGAACAGGGCATCAAAGTAAAAGATGACTACATCTGCACACACGCTTCCACTTTCTCTAATGCCAAGATAACAGGGACTCATATATACTCACAGATATAGCGAACATCTCTTGCTTGGATTTTTGCTGAATCATATCTTGCAGAGGAGAGGAGCGCTCTCGTTGCCGTCCCCGTTTCTTTGGTCCGCGCCACCCGGCTGAACACAGTGACACTGTAGCTGCAGTGGATTTTAGCAGCCTTAATGTCATTACACAGATTAGGGTCACAATAAGGCACAGTGATCTCTACTGATCTCCAGCTTAGTAGCCAGTGTGCACACTCACTGTGAGGCCTTGTTGACAAGAGTTTGTTTTCATTACCCTCAGCAGGATTTTATGCTGGTATAAAGTGAGTGGCATCTTTCTGCTCAAATTATGAGTAAAAAGTAGCTGGAATTTTCATATTTCACTGACCACCAGATGGTGCCAGAGACCTCATTTGAAGCAAATTATGACCTCATAGTTATTTCATACATAAAAGGTCCAGAGCTGCAGAAATAACTTCTAACTTCTCAAATATTAATAAAATCATATCATATATTATATAAAGCTTTCCCCTCTAAACTACAGTTATGTGCAATTTCTCTTTCCACGCATTATAAAAAGAGCTGCTTTGCATTTTAAGATTCCGAACCTTGACACCTTACATTTGTCTGGACCTCTAAATGGCCACAGTGGAGCTTGAGTGCATACATACAGGTGGAGTCATGAAAAATGATATTCAGTGGCAAAGTGAAATTTATCTACACATCATGGAGCCTGGGATCACATTGGCTAAATTCACAGAAGATCTGTGGCAACTTCTCCAAAATGTGTGCAACTACCTACCCGCCCATCACCCTAAAAACTGAGCACCTGATAGAATGAATGGCATTCAAATGGTGGCTGCACCAATTATTGATTTCATTTTTTTTAATGTCACAAACTGCTTGGACCGACTAAGAAAGGATTTTGCTTTCAAAAGAAAAAAACATTTGTTTTTATAGAAAATATAATGAAAATTAATTATGAATGTAATCAGTCTTCATTAATCATCAGGGTAAAAGGCTGATCGATCATTAGAAAAAACCCTTTTACAATTATGTTAGTGGAGCTGAGAATGGTTCTGCTGATTAAAGAAGTCCTCAGACTAGCTGAGTGTGTGGAGCATGTGCAATTATAGTGTGAAAGCTGCCAAACAAAAGCAGAATTTTAGAAGCTTTATTAGAAAAAAATGGGGCACCACCTAAAACTTGAAAATTTCATAAGAATCTGTGTACTGCTCACTTCACAGAACCCAACTGGCTCTAAGCAGAATAGAAAGAGAAGTGGGAGACACAACTGAGCAAGAGGACACTAATGCCTCATGAGGTCCTCAACTGCCAGCTTCATTAAATGCTATCCAAGAAGCAGCGGTCTCTTTGTCAGCAGTGAAAAGAACTACATTGCACTGACAGCTCGAGTGCTAAAAGTCTGCAAGGAGGTTCTTTAAAGAAAGCCAACTTTTAAATATGTATTTCTAACCTTGTCAGCTTCTTACTATTTTTGCTGTGACTATATCTCCAATTCACTTTGCAACTCATTTGATGAATACAGTTTCATAAAAAAAAAAGCTCAAATTTCCTGGGTCACCCCAGACTTTTGAGAACAAGTGACCCCCATATTATTATAATAAACCGATAATGATGATGAACAAATAGCTCTATAGCATTTATAGAAAAGTTTTGTAATAGCTTTTGTCAACAGATTGAACATATGACCAGTATGAATACATAATCAGAGCTGAACCCTGTTCAATATGAAGTCACACATTTATTTAGCGTTGTAAGAAAGTCCCTTTGGCGATGCTGTTACATCATTTAAAAATGCTGAGCTACCCACTGTGGCGACTCCTTGTGGCGAGGGAGCAGCTGACGGTAGCTTCTTTATCTGAAAAATAGCTTGCTTTCTGGTACATGTATAAGTTTTTGCTTCAGTTTTGCTGAGGGATACTCCAGTATTTTATTATGTGTAATTTAACTCTAATAAGCAGCTATTTGTGTCTATGTGATGCACCCTAACCAAGCTTGCTAGCTTTGGCCAAATTTAACCACCCTCTTGTCCAGTTAGTCAACACTTCAGGCTCCAATAAGCCAAAATGATAATGTTGAAGCTTGAAAATGCAGAGTTAAAACCAGTGGGTGATGTGATGTGTTTAATTCCATCTTGTATATATATATATCTGTGGTTTTAAGCCTGGTCTAACAATTTCGTGAACCCATGTAACAAATAATTGAATTGCCAATTATGGAAACCCCAGTGGCAGAAAAATAATATGTGAATTTATGCGATAGCAGTGCACCCTCTGTTGCAATGATTTCATAATGTTTATATCATAATAACGTCACTGATTAATATACATACGTATATGTATACATGTCAGAAACACGCCCTCTATATTGTCTAAATTCAGTTACACTTTGATTACATTTCACTTCCAAGATGTAGTGCTGGCAATATTTTTTCAGCCTAAATATCTTAAGAAAATGATGTGGTATTTGCTGCCTGCAGGAATAGCTGCAGATCTTAATCACCCTCCAATAGCAGCTTGTTTGCTCCCACATCAGTCTCATTTATTGTATTTAGAAGAAAAACTGCCTGCGGACTTTGAATGAGACTGGTGTGAGACCAGTGTGCAGTTTGTACTAACAGATGCATTTTTCATCTGGAACGCAGACAGACTCAATCATCATTAAAAAAAATGTCCTGGTCTCCATTGTCTTGCTCTCTCGCCCCCCACCAAAAAAAAAAAAAAGCTGAACGTCAGCACCTGCTTATTGCATCATATTACTGGTGTGGTGGAGTTGGTACCAGTGCAGAACAACTTGGCTCTGCTTACATGATTATTTGAGATGCAAAATTACAGGCTTAACGCCAAGAGAAGGCCTTAACGCCCCTCTGCCACTGTTCTTATTGTGTCGCCCTCTGTGTTGCCTGACGTTCAGGGCTGACAGTATAATTACTACGGTGTGGGACGAGGATAAAAAGGGATGTTTGTTCATTCTCCCACCTACTAAACATCCAGCTGCACCACATGAGCCACTCAGAGAGAAGAAGGTGGCGACTAGATACCAGAGATCCTTCATAACATAAATATCAATACTTACAAGCTGTACCCTTATTAATGTATGCAGTGCCTTATGCAGAGGACTAAACTTACTATTAAGTTAAGTCCTGGGCATCTGTGGCGCTGCTCTTTTCATCATACTTATCTGACAGACACTTCAGAATTCATATTAATAATTAAACATCTGTCATCTCTCTCATCTGGGGTCCCTTAAGGCTCAATCCTTGGACCCATTCTGTTTTCTTTGTATAATTTATCCTTGGATCATCAACTTATCATTAAGCTGACAATACGCAGCAGTACTCAAGACTAATAACCTCAACAGCCTCTCCTACCTCAGTGAATGTTTACTGCTATCACTGATTGGATGTCTTTAAATTTCTTCCATCTCAACTCTGGCAAAATTGAGCTTCTTGTTCTCTGCTAAGAGAACAGCATCTGAGTAAGAGACTAGCATCTGAATTTCAAAACTCAACTGGAACTTTTAGTACACACTTCTCCTCTCTTGATTATTGCAACATGCTTTTCCTGTCCATTTCTCAGTCCTCCCTTGCTTGTCTTCAATTAGTCCAGAGCGCATCATCTAGGCTGCTAACAAATACTAGCCAGCAATTACACAGGACCACTTTTCTTGCTTCTCTTCATTGTTCTCCATAGAAATTCATTTAAAAATTCTACCAATTAGATATAAGGGCACATATGGCCAGGCTCCTGTGTATATAGCCATTTAATATGGGGTACACTATTTAAGCTGCTTTAGTCTGCTCGCAGTTGCTGCACATCTGCAAGCAACTTTGCAACAAACCTCAACCCCAGCTATTCTTTTTATGTTGTGTCTGACCCATAGCAGACCCATAGAAATACTTTAACGAAGTACCTATATTTCTACTAATTTGTTTTGTAAAATTCAAAACATCAGAAGGCCAGTTTTTCCCCCATGTTTCCAGTTTTTATAATAAACTGTTATTCTGCCTTAAGTAGCCCTAGAATGAGTATTGATATTCTTATCTTACTCTCAAGAAGAAAGCAAATAAGCATATTTCTCAAAAGGTTAATATAATCCCTTTAACATGGACACTTGCAAAAAGAAGCTGAGGCATGGTGATTTGGTTTGCATACAATTATCACTTATTTTCTCCTGCAGCTAAGATTTTTCCAATCTGCTCTGATCCTTGCCTCACCATCCTAATACTTAAGACCCTCTCTAGTTTTTCATCAAATACTTTTGGGGTTTTAGTTGCTTCTGGCTTAAAATCTCCTCTAAACTTTCTTTTTAAAAAATCAACAACATGTTTGAAATCTAGAGACAAATTGATCACAAATAAGTTTGAGAAACTGGCCTGCAGCTGTTTAATGAATATGTAAGCGTACAACTCCCCAGACCTAAAGTTTACCGTCTTAATAATAATAATATTTAAAAAAGCTCTTGTTGAATTTGGTAAATTGGCTTCATAGTTGGAGATGTTTGGCATTTAGAACAAGACAGAGGGTTTCAGAAGGAGGCTCATCATTTTTATTCAAGTGTGTTATGGCTTCACCCGGGCTGTTCAAGCCCAGTGAGTCACCCACACCAAATCATGCACACACACTCACCAAAAAAAAAAAAAAAAGAAAGAAAGAAAGAAAGAAAGAAAGAAAAAAGAAAACATACAAATGTAAAATGTTATGTAAAATGTTCATTGCACTCTGAACAAATCTCAACAGTCTCTTCTCTAAATGTTGAAAAGAGAGCCGCATCGGAGAGCACTGTACAGACATCAGTTTCAAAATTGCGACAGAGGACGTCAGTGGGTTCAACATGACCGTCAAACCACATAATTACCAGCAAGATGGGATATAATCTCCTGTAAGGAATATGGTACATGGTATTATTTGTTCATCAGACCTACAGAAGAACCTATTGCAAAGGATATTTCACAAATAGAAGTTATGGAACACACTTTCTATTATTACACAGATAGTAGTGCAATTTGTGTCTCTTTGTCCCTGTCATAGATAAACATGGCACTGCTGACAGAGAAATGGCCTGCACATACTGCCACATGCAGTAAGGAACACCTGGAAGCCAAGCATGGCCACATACGAGATGCTGTAAAAAGAAGCAGCAACCAGTGACCAACAGGAATAAATTCACCCCCGTGTTGTATGACGCCACGTGGCAGAAGACAATATGCAGCCGTGTTTGTCTGGCGAGAGCAACGGCGTGTGCGGCTGTTTCTCCGTGCCATCAGCGTTACAGAGGACCGTCAGTATGACATGTGGCATGGTGGCTGAAAAATCTGAGTAATATGCACGCGTGTGGGAGGGGGGGGGGTGAAAAACGATCTGACTCGCAGCTCATGAAGATTAAATGAGTTCATTTGTTTGCTTCTTCCATTCAGAAATTTAAAAAAATAAAATAAAATAAAATGATCCATTATGGCTGATACATTCCCCAGAAATGCTGCTTGGAAAAGTTTTTCTGTGAAAGTGGATGGAAAGCAGATGACACTGATCACTCAGTGAATGTGGATATTTGGTTAACCTCATCAGTATTCTGATAATGATAGGTTCTGATAATGGTAATGATAATTCTGGTGTGTTACGACTTGGTTACACTGTATCATCAGAGTAACAGGTGAGAAGTGGAAGCACTGCAACATCTGTACAATAATGTCCAATAAGAACAGTTGTTTTCTCTTCTAACTACATTACGATAACCTTGGAGTTTGTTAAGGTTTCACATTCTCAACAAATCCCATGAAGAGATCAAAATCAATGATGCATCCGCCCATCCCACTAGCTCACCTTGACATTCAGCTGGAATCCCATCAGCTCCTTCCTTGACTTTTAAATCTAGCTGATATTTTTGTGTAAACAGGGATTATTTGACCAAGTAAAATAGAAAAAAATAACAACAACCAAACAGGTTGCTTAGAATAAGAATCATCACCCAACTTTTCCCCTCAGCTCAATAAAGTTTTTTGTGCATTTTGGAACTAACCTTCTGAGCCTGCTCTTGACAGTTTTGTCTTTTTAGCTGAAAAGCTCTGAGTAATGTTCTGCCAAGCATCAAACAGCAAGCAAAGTTCTTCACCAGCAGGTAATAATAGCAAAGCAACCAGCTAACGTAGGAGCCAGATATTTTCCTCGGGAAAGAGTTGATATTATTCTTTTTTATGACATGACTCCAAATGTAATGTAAAGTGTGCTCAATGCAGCATTTTTCATAGACTGTATGGTTTTTTTTTTGTTTGTTTTTTTGCCAACGTGTGAAGCAATTGCAGCAACTAGTTACTAGCTTAAAAATTGGACTTTGCCTGACTTTCAAAGTTGCCTCTAACAGGCTGTGAACTGATTTTTATGGGAAAGCTGTGGGGTGTATCCCCACCACCACCACATCCCCGGTGACCAACTGGTTACCCAACCTGGGTCAACCTGGGTGACCACTTTCAGTTGTAAAGAGATTGCACAGTTTTCCTGGTGGTAGGACACCTGTCTCCAAACAATAACAGCCCAACTCAAACTTTCTGCAATCACTGATGAAGGACTCCAAATGAATGCTGCCAACACATCATAATCGATCTGAGTCAGTCTGCACCAAGGAGAGCAACTCTTCTGTGTTGCATCTCTTTGCAATAAGGGACTTGACTCAACTGGTTGAAACCTGATTATGTATTCCTATATAAAGCAACGTTGCTGAGAACCTATGTCATTTTGCAGTTAAATCGCCATCGTGCAGCAACTTCTGAATTTCTGTTCACAGTTAATTGCTACATTATCCCAAACAAATGTTGGCATGTAATTACCAACTCGATCCCATTCAATTGCAGACTGATTGAATGAACTCCATCTTATTGCTTTTTTATCGCCAAAGTCACGTTAAAGACTGCAAGTGGTCACAGACTCGGTCCCCATCTTCGAAGGAAACATTTCAAAAGCAACAAGTCCACTGCACGCAGTCACAATAACTTTGCTCGTGCCGTGGCCTCCAACCACTGTGTGACTGTGACATTAGCTAATGGTAGCAACCACAAGCTACCTCACATAGCTAAATAGTGTCTTGAGAAGATAAGGTCAGCTGATTCATTCAAGTTCAGCTGCCAAACAATAAGTGATGCAGCTTTAAATATGCGCTGCGTCAGCATGCGACAGCTGAGCACATTACTTTCTAATTAATGCTACCCAAACATTGAAAAACAGAACATTCTCAGTTATCATTCAGTGTAATAAGATATTAAAGGGTTTAGATACACACACTATACTTTTTCCATGGTCTTGGTCTTTTCATGGGTTTTGCTGAAAGTTGCATGTTATATCCTTTAAAACTGTCAAATAATCACTCTTGCACCAGCTGACGTCATTGTTGGAGGTTGTGGCAAAGCTCAGCAATTATCTCTGAAAGCACAGTGTCATTATTACTGAGAGGAGTGAAGACCCAACATTATGAGAAGGATACCCAAGCTGCTATACACCAGAATTATCTTTTGAACCATTATGAGACGATTGTGTCTTTTAAAAGTTAGGAAGTGATTCAGTCTGCTTTTGCCAGTGGGTGAGTACTTGCTTCTGCGTGGTGGGTTCAGGATGTTGATTTCTTTATCGTCATATGAACTTATCAGGACTGAAATCTGTCTCTATGTTAAGCGCGTCTGCTCTATTGTTAGCCCTGAAGCCAGACTGCCATGGTCTAACAATAGATTTGCTAACGTACAAACAGATCTGCAGTTTAAATGTGCCCACTTTAACAGAAACACTGACTGCTTGTTTCTTCAAGGCACATATGCTAATGTGTAAAAATACATATGCATCTCAGCCATGAAAAGGCTTTTTTTTTTTTATTCCAAAGATTGTTATCTAAATATCCTGTACAAAATGTTTAAAAGCCGGTATAGTTCCAATAATGAAACAATGCTTTTAGGGCTTATCTTGGATTCCATGCCTATGTTTGTCACGACTGAATAGGATCCATAGCATTTTAGCGTTTGCCCAAACAGAATGGCATTCACCTTGTGAGGCATGCTCAGATACCCAGGAAATTAATGAAAGCCTGTTAAACACAAGGCTGCAAAGAATACTGAAGGTCACACTTTAACTTGAAAGTTAAAGTGCAGAAGTTTGACCAGGTTTCCAGAAGTATTCATTGATTTTAAATTACATAACCTGCTATGGGAATAAAAAGGCTCCCAGGCCTGTGTAACCTAAAAAAAAAGAAAAAAGAAAAACCCTCCCCATCCTGCTCCAGACTTTACAAAGAATATACATTTAAATTTACAGTTACATGTTAAAATGCATTTAGCACTTTAATCCTAACGTAATTTACACAATGAAATTTTTAACACGTGACCAGTAAAGGTAGATGGGGCTTTAAAACAGGCTGATAATCAACATGAACATCTAGTGCTAGTCAAGTATTTCTTTGCCTCACGGCAAATGCTCGCACGGGCCTCGGGGAGATGACTGCAATTCTCTGAAAATTTCTAAATGAGAATTAGATATGTACCTTCTATTGTTTGGCCTACAGTATGTACTCGGACTTCCTGGAATGCATTCGTTACATACAGGCAATCAAAAAAAAAGGGGATTCATTGAGAATTTGGGGAGGGGGTTTTGTTTGTTTTGTTTTTTGTGGGTTTTTTTTTTTAATGGAAAATCAGAAAGCAAGGTAAATTACTGCAGGATTTTATCAAAAGAAAATTTCCTTACTTGGTCAATCATTCTTAAATGTTTGCAATTAACATATTTAGTTGTAATGAAAATTTTCCCCATTCGTTATATAAAGTTCATGCACGTCCTCCGATCAGCCTTTCAGCAACAAAAGAACCCTCCCTGTCCTTTTTCTTCTTCTGGTATTTTAGGAAACTGAAAGGATCATCCTGGTGTTATCAAGCTTTCCTTATTCACAATCTTGAGCCGTCCCCTCATATTAACTTATACTCACTATTCCAGCTTTTTTCCTTGTTGATGTGTTCATCAGCTCGTGTTTCCCTAATGGCTCCAAAGTGCATCCAAATCTCAAGAGTTGTCAGTTCAGATCTGCATGCTTCTCTGTCACTGTGAGCACTTCTGCTCTCAGTCCGACGTGGTTACATCTGTGCAGGTTTCAGCAGCACGCTCCAGGTTAGCTGCCACAGGCATGCATCGTGTATTAGGAGGGCTTTGGAGCATGCTCACACATCTCACTTAATTAAACGTATGCTGCTTATAAATTCAGCTGGAGTTATTTAATTGTACTAAATTCTACCATCTGGATCCTTTTACACTCACTCTACATCACAACACTGCAATGCCAACTTCATTAAAATGACTTATTTAATGCTTTTCAAACAACCTGTAAATAATCTTTTCTCAGCTTGATTCATAGACCCCATCTTGATAGTGCTGACCAGCATTTCCCATAATGCTTCTGTTTACTTGCCACTAAGAGCCTGAATAAAAGCTGGCCATTCCTTCCAAGTCTGAAAAGCCCAGTGTCTTAAAGTGTCATTCTTTCTAACTGTCAGCAGGGGGCGCTGACTCCTATGGTTGCAAATGAAGTCAAAGGAAAGACGAACCTACTGTTCATTTGATTTATTGTGTCAGATTTATGATCTCAGTACAACATGATGTTCCTTTTGCAAAATATTTAGAGATTATATTTAGAGAAAAATGGATGATAAAGCAAGGTATGCTTTAGCACATCATTGTCTGATTCAACATGTCTGATTCAACTGAGCATGGGCAAAATGCCAGTCAAAAAGGACCTTCACAAACTAACAGGTCACTGTGAATGTGTCCATCTTTTATTTGCTGTCTATGACTACAACTCTGTCTGCAAAAACTATTATAGAATATCCTATGTGGCTCTTTATGAAGCTATTCGAGGTATGTCATATATGAGTAATTTTCCAAATTTACATTTTTTTAAAGCCAGCACTTGCATTTTTCTGGAATTTTAGAATTTGTAAAAAGCATTCGGGGTCAAATGACAGATAGGTTTCATTATGGGAAATGTAGGATCCAGTTGTCCAAGGGCATTGAACCATATTAGGGACTAAAAGTCGGAAATTGTGCTGCATCTTTAGTATATTGAGCAATATTTTTCCACAATCAGTTTTATGCGTGCCCTCCAAACGGCTGGAAGCCAAAGCGCTGAATCACCCATTTGTTATACAATATGTGGCTGCATTGCATTCTTATCCATTAAGGCAACTCTTACAACATTTTTACCATACTTGCTAATTATCTGTGCAAAATCATGACTGCAGAGAGAAGCCCCTGCACTTTAACTGAACTCATATTCAGTATGAATGTCAGTGGGGGGAAAAATCATTATCAGACCCTTGGTAGGTTAGACCCCAAAAGTGGAAAATCTGTTTAATGGCATAGCACTGAGGGTTGGTTTTTGTGGGTGTGGGTGAAAATAAAGCTTTTATGGGAAATATCAATAACAGCAGCATGATCCTTTGAATCTAAGACGTACAGATGCCTTTCACACAAATGCTCTGAAAACAGACGCAAACAATGTCACAAAAACCATGGCATACTACTAAATGACATCTAATGCACATGCTAATATTGGCAATATTTTGGCTTGATGTGGGTGAATCCATTTAAATACATGATTGCTTATAGAAAACAATACCTGATGCTTTAAGTCACTTTAAATTCTCTGTCTGTAGTGAGGCAATGGAAACATACGTAACGTTAAATGTTGCTTCAAGTTAAGGTGAAACAACTCCCTTTGAAAAATAACATTTTCCCAGTGTGCATCATTTGGCATGTAACCAAAGTTCATATATCAATTTTGTAGTGTAAATCTGTATTAAGGAAAGTCTCGTAGTTTGTGTTGTGTGTTTCGTAAATGGAGCAATCTCTTGAAAAAATAGACATCCATGCTTCATGCTTTGCATCCCCTTGTGTCCGCGCCTGCTGTTCTGCGCCGTGTTCTTCAGTTGTTCAGAGGGATACTTGGATTACATACGACCAAACTGGGGAAAAAAGTGCTGAAATAAGATTTGGTAAAGGAGCAGCATTGGAAATGTTTGACCTTGTATATAAAACAACTTATGGTCCTGTGGTTGTTGGGGTTTAGATAGATTTCCTTCTCCTCATGAGCTGGTGATTGTCTGTGAAGCTGTGAAGGCCTGGAGACACTGAGCTGATGGGCGAAGGGAAAAAGCTGTTTTTCAAGGTGCTGGGCGAGATCTCCTCGATCCTGTAGGAAACTGAGTGAAAGTACTGGTTGGGGTTCAGCTGTGAGCTGAATGAGTTCTGGTGGGAGAAGGCACATCCCAGACCTCCCACCCCTGGCCCAGAGCTGTCATGTGAGTGATAGTGCATACAGGAGCACACTGACTGCAAATCAGTCACCTCTGACCGGTATGGCTCGCGTCGCCGCCGGCCCCGATGCAGCGATTCATCCTGGATGTGGATGATCATGCTGTTCCGATTACCAGCGAGTGAGGCCCGTTCCTCGGCGTCCCGCCGCTCATCCTCACTATTCATAGTCAGGAAACGGAGGACCACCAGGTTGAGGAAGGCCCCGATGACTGTAAGGCCCACCAGGATGTACATGAAGCTAAAGGCCACATAAAGGGGCTTCTTCTGGAGGGCCCGATTCTTTTGAAGGGCCACAAAGTCCCCAAAGCCGATAGTTGTTAATGTGATGAAGCAATAATAGTAAGACTGGAAGAAGGTCCAGTCCTCATAATGGGAGAACGCAGCAGCCCCAATGCACAGCGTGCCAGTGCAGGAGAAAAATCCCACCGTCACCATGTTCTCCATGGACACATCAGTGATGCGCATCCCACAGCACTTCTTGATGCGTTTCAGAAGGTACTTGACAAAAGTGTTCATCCTCTCACCCAGACTTTGGAACATGACAAGAGTCAAAGGGATTCCCAGGACGGCATAAAACATGCAAAAGGCCTTTCCTGCATCGGTCCCTGGCGCTGCATGCCCATAGCCTGAGAAGAGAGCAGAAAGACAGCAGAAATTAGTGATGCAAAAAGATTTAACTAAAGTGCAGGGTGCTTGTGGAGCCACCGGTGTTACTGTACCCTGTACTCAAAAAGCCCCCGATCAGCTTTTGTTTACAAACATGACCAAGCAAGAAATCTTCCAAAGAGTCTGCGAGCCCTGCCAAAAAAAGTATTGAATAGGCGCATGCCACAGAAATGTGTCTGCTCATTAATCTTATTTGGGCTCAAAGATTATGGCAGGAGGGGTGTCCAATTAGTCTGAAGTTTCCGGCGAGGTAAAAGAGTTTGGAGGAAGGATTGGAAAAGAGTCGTGGGGGAGCCAGTGAAGCTTTTAGCTTAATTAGACTTTATCTTTAGACCACAAGCTGCTGACTCACACACAAACAGAATATTGGAAATCAACCTGTGGGGCTAACAATAGGATTCATACACTATATTTAATTAGATTTCTAAATGCAGTATAATTGATTTTAAGTGCATGGCATGTGATTTAATGTAACTTCATAGATCCCAATATGAATGAAACCTGTTGCTCTTGCAAGGCTAAAACAAGAGTGTCATATTGATTAGCGCTTCTTTATCACAACTGCAAGTATTAAATACCAAAATCATAGCCAAGAAACACCCACCATCAGTTGGCATGCCTGAACAACTGCCCTCCACAAGAGAGACAATATTGTTGGTGCATTGTGTGCACACATATATACATATATATATGTTCTTTGAATTCTCAAATTTTGATTCTGTCTATTTCCATATAGTTTTCCACCCACCCAGGCATGTGTTTAGCTATGAAAAAAAGAAAGGTTGAAAACAAACTTGGCCTGCTCAATCTGATTTGCAGTCAGAGCATTTATATTTACATGTGCAACGTGTGTTAATGACCTGAGGATTCATTAGTGGACTTCAAAGAAATATAGCAAGCGAGATTTCAAATACAGCTGTAAACATCTTTACTTCTGACAACCATTTGATTAATCGTATGGCAGAGTTTAAGTGGGTTAAATTTTATTTCAAAGCTGCACTGTCATTATTTTTGCGTGTAATGTGAAAAGAGCAGATTGCACTAATGAAAGCACATTAAATTATCACTAAGCAGCGACCTCCGGTTCTGAAAAATGAAGCCAATGTAGTGCGAAAAAGCTGCAGTTCCCCAAATGGAGGCTGACTCCAAAAGGGAGTAAATGACAGCACACCCACCCCGTGGTAAAACAGGGATTTACAGCAGGAATAAACAGCTTTACAGTGCAGCACAAAAAGTTCAATAACCAAATGATAACACCAGTACTGGTGGTGAATTATACGAGCTAATTCAGCTTTTAATTATTTATTCAGTTATGTTATGTTAGCATGCTTTAAGCCTATTCTGAGCCTGTTCTTTGCTAGCTAAAATTAGTGTTCCATTGAACATTAAAATTAATTTATGAATGCAACTTGCTAACCTAGCTAACTAGTTTGAGCTATCCTTTGTTCAAAATGGTTTATGGTTGTCAAGCCGATCTGCAGTCTTTCTTTGTTTTGCATACATTTTGCGTTTCTTGGTTTATTATTTTGGTTTCCATCATTGGCATATTCGTGCTTCAACAGCCCTTTTTGCAGATATTTTAGGCAAATTCTGACAAATTTAGCAGCTGCTAGGTTAGCAAAGTAGAGCACCTAGCCATAAAATAAATAAATAAATAAAATTGCAGGTGTTACTGGTGAGGAAAAAAGGTGAGAAAAAAAAGTGTGAATACTGGCAAAACAACACAATTGTAAATGAATCCGAAAATGCAAACAAGCAATTATTTGTTGGTGTGTTCCAAAGCCACAAATGTTCCTACTTCACTCCAAAAAATAAAACACAATAACAATTACACAGGTTTAAGTTTGCTTAACAATAAATAATCACTGTACCAGCAAATATGCATGTAAAATTTCCCTGCATGGGATTAAAACCAGAAATCCTGCATTCATCTTGTCCGAATACACTTACTGTACATGACACACTTACGGCATGTGTCATTGGACTTAAGCAGCTTAAAACAGTGATAGATCTTCTTTATGATACAATAAAAGTAATAGCAGCCAAAACGAGGATTAGCATCCACATCAGCTTTGTCGGTATCTGCGAGCAAAGAGCAATTACAGATCATATCTTGTGCCAAGCGCTGGCATTAAAGCGGCTGCCTAATTTTTCACGGAGAAGTCTGAGATCTGCTGTTTGTTCATTACTGAGGGAACAAACTAAAGTGGAAGAAAAATCAAACCCATTTCCCATAACTAAACATGAAAATATGTACATAAATCTTGATCTTTCAATTTGCGCTGAGCTTGGTTCAGTTAAAAAAAAAGAAAAAAAGAAATGTAAATGTAAAAAATTAATGACCTCTAACAGGAACCAGTCTGCTTATCCAGTCAAAAAATGCTGGTTTCTCACACACCATGTAGCCGGATGTATTATAACATTACAATTACAACAGACATCACCGAGTTATGATGTTACTGCATACCACAGTGGCCAAAGCAGCTACGCTTCTTCTTTCAAAATCTCACCTGAAGGACTGCTTACTATAAATTTCAGTTTCAAAATGTGTGATTTAGATTTTTTTTCCAGACCTCCTACTTTCTGTGAAACACACAGGAAACAGACAATCACTGTACACTTGTGTGTATAGTTTCCACCACCCCCGGAAGTTCAATACTTAAATCATGTGAATGATGAAGCTCTATTTGTTGATAAGGAATATGAGAAGTAAGTGCAAGCTTATATTAAAAACAACAGTGTTGCCGAAATAAATCTCCAGTATTTTAAATTTCAGGAAGGAAGCGAGCTGCCTCAATAAAATCTAAAACAGAAAACTTAAAGTAAAAATACTTTGCGTAGGTGTTTGTTTGTTTCTCGTACAGCTCATTTGAAAATTCTTACCGTGAAGTTCAGAGTGTGTGCTGGTGTGTGCTGACTACAAATGAGCCGAATGAATTTGTTGAACAATGAGCAGCGATTACTTCGACATACGGACAAAGGGAGAACGGCTTCTATCCGTCATGGTCCTCCTGTTCTCCTGTGTTGGTTCACCCTTTTTCTCTCTGTCTCTTCTCTTTATTTTCCTCTCCCTCTCTCTGTAAGTATGTGTTAGGGGCGGGTGGGCGGATCGATCCAAATATCGATAGTATTAATTCTAACGCCGATATTGGTATCGGAATGATACTAGCTTGATAGGACTGATGTTTTAGTTTGTTTCTTTCCTGTAATTTCACATCTGTGCAAACACTTCCTCTCATGCAGGCACACTTTGCTCCGCCCCCACCTCCCTGCTCTGCTGTGTATAGTTGTAGTGTGGTCACATGACTCAGCGGCATCAGAAAAATGCAGTCTGCAGGAAGTGCCTGAGGCTTTATGCTTCTACGCCGCAACCTACAACATAACCTGATGTGCACTTCCTGAAAAATTTAACTACACGTCAGGTCGATACAGCCCGCAGCAACTGTGATTGGCCCGTTCAGCACTGTCAATTCCTCCTGTATATTTCTGGCTACTTTTTCACTGCAGTTTTTGAATGTATTAGTGAGAGAATAACAATCATTGTGTCAATATAAGAAATAACAATCATAGCATCTATATAAGAACTCACAAATCTCCAGGAGGGAGACTGCTGAAATGATTGGAATGGACGTGAGGGATGTGTACAAGGAAGCGGAAAAACTAGAGGGACAAATACGTTTGCAATCAAAAAAAAAACTAGACGAGAACGAGAACCCAGGACGGAAAAAGTTCCAGCATTTTATTTGTTTCTGTTGGCCGGAACCGCATTTAAAACCCCGGGATATGACCACATAGTAATTAACACACAATGCATCGCGCACAAGCATAACTGCTGGCAACAACGTCGGCCACTTACAGTATGTAGGTTACACCGTAGGCGCTACAAAGACTCAGCACAGAAGTCTAAATCAGGGCTGAGAAAGTGGAGCAATGTATAGCGGTACTTTACAGCTATAAATGAAAACAGCGATGTGTGTTGGAAGGAAATTCTCTACTGTGGCAACACCACCAACATACATAAAGGCATGAGAGACCACAAAAAAGAACAAGCTTTGAAGAGGAAATCCCTCACACAGACCCAGACCCACAGCATAGAGACAGAGCCCACTGTCATAGCTCTTCCAGTCAGACAAAGAATATCCCAGTAGCTCATATAGTGGTGGAAGTAATGTTTCAGATTAGTTTTTCAGCAGTAATTAATACAGGTCGACATAGTTGTTTACATCAGCAGATTGATTACTTATAAACTATATTTGGACATTCAAATAATATATTCAGCCCACTCAGTCGTGTTAAATTATTTTACTGAAACTGAAAAAAAAAACCTCAAAGAAGAATTCTGAAAAATGTCTGAATATAATAACCTTTTTGTGTTGACTGTGCATTTATATTCCAGGTCTCCATAAAAACAGTTTCAAAATACATGAAATGCTGAAAGGCGTGGGGTTTTTTGTAATTATTGTGGAAAGTAAAAATCAAAGTGATTTAGTGGTCATTAAAATGTGTTTATTAAATCATTAAATCACAGTAGTATCGGTATCTGTATCATTAGTGGTATTGGCAATATTGGCCGTGTATTCACTTGGTATCGGATCGATACTAAAATTTCCAGTATCGCCCACAGCTAGTATGCGAGATAACCACACCTAAGTTTCAGGGGTGGGCCTTCCTCTGTTTCCCACCTTTGGAGTCCTGCACACCTGGGAGTGATGAACTCACCTGTTGGTAATGGTCTGATTTGCTGGTCACTACTTAAGATGGAGGAAGGCTTTCAGTCGATGCCTGATTGTTACACTGGAAACAGTGAAGTTGTCTCCTTTAACCTGTATGTTCGCATGCTTTGGCTCTGTGATGTTCCACTGCCTGTTTGTTCTCCTCTGTACAGGAACCCGGGATTGAATTTGATTGAGTTTCCGTGGAGAGATTATTCAGTGGACCATTCTTTACTTAAGTACAAGAACAGATACTTGTGTTAAAAATTACTCTGGTAAAAGCTGAAGTACTGATTCAACTTCTTTACTCAAGTAAAAGTGAAAAAGTACAGGCTCTGAAATGTACTTAAAGTAAGAAAGTCAAAGTATCTCTTTGGAGGGCTTTTTATTTTCTATTTTTGTGCAAAGCTAACTGAACCTTGTGCTACAGTATATTAATATAGTAATAATATAATATTATAACATGAGAATGTCATAATATTATATTACAACCATGAAAGAAAATTCTAAAAATAGCCCTATTTTCTGTTGCCTACATTGTAGAGGGTGACTCTGCCTCCACACCTAAACGGAAAAAATGAGTGCAGTCCTAGGTTGATATATATAATCAGGGGTATAATCAGTGGTTTAAGTGGGATTTGGCAGGTGGAGGAACCCTAAGATCAGTTGTAGTGGCTCCGCGTGGGGAAAACAACCACAACTTTCTTTTGTGAGCTCCAGCAGATTTTCTTTGTGTGCAGGCTGTGATCAGCTGACCTGTACCGTTGCTGCTCTGAGGTTTACTGCTCTCTGTGGATGAATTGAATTCAACAAGATATAACCCAATATTTCACAGCTATCTCAGCTGATTTCCATCCCCTACACTGACACTATAAAGCTGGTATAAAGGTTGAATTCAGTGACTGAATCTAAGCATCATCAGATTAAATTTAAACTCATCTCTGCTACACTCAGTATAACCTAACTCTGACCAACACAATCTCTGAGTGAATTTATCTCTCAGTCTTTTATCACCCTAGAAACACAGCAGCTGGACCTTTAGCTGGCAGACATGCTGTGTGAAATAACTCCCATCAAATGTGTTAAACCTAAAGTAATGAGCTTCTATTGAAAATGTAAGGAGTAGAAAGTATAGATATTTGTGTTAAAATGTAGGAAGTGAAACTAAAAAGCAGTCAGAAAAATAAATACTCAAGTAAAAACAGATACCTGAATATTCTGCTTAAGCACAGTAATGAAGTATTTGCACTTTGTTACTTCCACCTCTGGGTAGGGTATTAATGCAAATACTCTTTATGGAAATAAATATGATGCAAATCTGCATCAGAGAAAATGACTCTTCAGTCCACTCACTGAATTTACTAATTAATGCAGGAGAAAAAAATATATATTTCAGGGTTAATATCATGTGGAAAATGTAACAAAAACATGGCCGTGGCATCTCAAAAGTCTTAGGCAACTCTAATTACATCTCAGGACAGATTTGTAAACCCAGCCATCTGTCTTCTTCCCATCTTGCCCAAAATTAGCAAATTAATTGATATTGATTCTTATTGCTTAAATTTGTTCTCAGCGAGTAATTTGGAAATAATGAATTACAGTGGCAGCTGTGAAGGAGTGACAGCTTTCATTTGATTACAAAACAGTGAATGCAGATTAGCACAAATGAAGTCCACAGAGAATCTTTCAACATTACGGTCTACACTCAAAGACATGATGCCAGCTGAAAACTACTTTTGTTTGGTCATTTGAGCTTTCTGTCAGCAAGCTCGTAGACGTGTGTTATTGATTCAGCTTCTGGTGTATACTCGCTATTAGAAACCTCCCTTAGTTATGTTGCAATAGGCCTAGGCTGCTGGGGGGGCTGAGTGTTTCTTCTTCATTCACCTCTTTTCACTCTCTATGTGTTCATACACCAACCTGCATTTAATCATTAGTTATTACAAATCTCTGGCTGTGATCCACAGTGTCCTGTCTCCCTCCCCTCACTCCCAACCAGTCATGATAGATGGCTGCCCCTCCCTGAGCCTGATTCTGCCAGAGGTTTCTTCCTGTTAAAAGGGAGTTTTTCCTTCCCACTGTCGCCAAGCTCTTGCCCATGGGGGGTCGTTTGACTGTTTTCTCTGTATTATTGTAGGGTGTTTACCTTACAATATAAAGTGCCTTGAGGCGACTGTCGTTGTGATCTACATAAATAAAATTGAATTGAATAGATTTGAAGTCTTAAATCTAGATAGATAAGCACCTGAATGTAACATTAAAAATGTGGACCTGGAAGTGATACGACTAATATGAGAAGACGTGAAAGATATTAAAAGTGGGAGGAAAAAAAAAAGCAATGAAATCATATCCACAGTGATGTCCTGTCAGTCGGAGCTCCCGGGCTCCAGCATTCATTAGTGTCCTTGCATTTCCAAGGCAATAAATAGAAGATGATTAACAGGGCTTTACAGGGACTCAGAGGAGTGACCTACAGACCTACAGAGTGGATATTAACTTGTAAAAGTAATCATCTCTGACATTTATTGTATCAAATAATATCCACTTGGGTACTGTCTGTCTTCAGCTGATAAGACCATACGTTCATGAAAGCTTATCAGTTTGCTTGTTTGTCCCCGCTGTATAACTTCTGACACATCAAAATAGGATTTCTTAGCCTGAAGAAAAAAATCATCAGTTGTAGGATAAACTATCCAAGTGTCTTAAAGTATTTCTTTGATGTTGTTGATGAGCTCTGTGGAGTCCACTGGAGCATTGCGCTGTGTAATCTGTTTGTCCTGTTATAATGACTCTATTATCTCTTGTTGTCTTGGGAACAGACATATTTGCTCTGCCACACAGAGGCCTCCCATGCACAGGTGCTTTTGTGCTCATGTGTGCACAGGTGAACGGGTGCGTTTGCGTGCAGCACTGCGTGCAGGTGAGTGGGAAGAAAATCGTACTTTAATCAATGATAAAAGCACAGGAGAAGGGCACGTCACGCAGGTATTAAACAGTGAGAAACATTTTGAAAATGGATGGTTGCATTCTGCAGGACTCCTCAAGGGGAGGATGACAAGACTGGAGCATCAGCAGGCAGGATTTGTTTGTAAAATACACCGGCCTTATCAGCCTGAAGCACAAAGTGTGCCTGAAACAGAGAAGAGCTTACAATCCATTCAGTGAGATGCTGCAAATGTGCCTCGTATGCCCAAATGCAGATCTGATATGGCTCACAAAAATATCTTTGAGAAATGATCTCCTAGACAGAAATCCTTTGATACATGTTAAAATGTAAGGGTTGTAGCAGCTGATTACATTACTTGAATAAAGGGAACACGTTTTATTTTTACAGCATTTCCATAAATAAAGTATCTAAAAAAAATCATCTGCTAATAAGTAAAAAGAAGAAAAAAGTCCAATATTATTGAGGTGATCTTGGAGAATATTTCAATTTGAGCACATTTTCTGTATCACCGCACATCTGTTGACTCAGTCTTCAAATGTTTGAACAAACCGTAGTGGGAAGTTTGATAACACAATGACACAAAAGTGGCTCCTGAAAGTAGCGTTAGTATGATCTGGAGTGGGAGGAGGTAAAAGCTGGAGATCAGTGCACTTTCATGTCACAGTCTTTTTCTACAACCAAGCCGCTATTAAATTAGTCTATGAATCACCAGCCGTGCCATCAGCTCTGTGAGCCTTTACTTCTCTGCCAGTGTGCTAACTTACTGATATTCGGTATACTGTTCACTGTGTTTGACGTTGTTAATTAATACGACAGCACATCTCGGGGAAATGGAATGTCATTAGATTTACAGATACTGGTCCATAAAGCAATCGACAAATGAAGATTTCCCATCACGAAGAACTAATACAAAACTTAAATGTGCATACCAAATGCCACTGTAGTCAGTCTAACAGTTTAGAAGCTTGTTCGAGACCAGCACTGGGTGCATTTCCAGCCATGATTTACAGTATGCATGGGCGCAGCACGGTAGTCTACATTTCAAGTGGCTTTTTATTTAAAATTAATTTAAAGCTGCACTGTCGAAAGGAGCACTTTGCACTGATGAAAACACGTTGGCTTATTGTCAGGCAGCCACCTCTGGTGCTAAAAAATAAAGTGCCAGAAATTACAGCTCCTGGAATGACTTGGGTCTAACACCAAAATCACAATAAATCCCCGCGGTGAATTACCTGTCTTTACAACAGATATAAACATGTCTACGACACAGAACGAAAAAAGATTTTTGGTCTCTGTAGTCAATTTTCTCTTCAGCGCAGATCATGAGAAAGTTTTGATGAGCGTTAAAAGGAAATACTATGTCCCTAAATGCAAGACTCTTATTCACCCTCAGCCAGTTTCCAAGACTCACCGACACACCAGCTAAGAAACCTGGAAAGAAGCTAGTGAGAAATATAAAGTTAAAAGAATTCATTAGCAGTAGTGAAACGTATTCCTGGGGCTAACATTACAGTGAAATGTGTGATGCTGCCAAAACAATGTCAAGCTCTATGGAGTTATCAGAGCCTGGCCCTGTCTAACCTGAACATGTCTAGCTGTATTTCGCTTGTCTGCCTTCACACGCATGAACGCGAGTGACATCCCATTCTTAATCCATAGGGTTTAATGTGATCTCAGTCCACCCTTTGCTGCTATCTTCAAATCTTCTGGGAATGTTTTCCACAAGGTTTAGGTGTGTGTTTATGGGAATGTTTGATCATTGTGCACTGGTGTGCAGTCATGTTGGAACAGGAAGGGGCCATCCCCTAACTGTTCCCACAAAGTTGGGCGCATGAAATTGTCCAAAATGTCTTGGTATGCTGAAGCATTAAGAGTTCCTTTCACTGGAACTGAGGGTGCTGAGCCCAACTCCTGAAAAAAAAACCCACACCCTAATCCCCCCTCCACCAAACTTTACACTTGGCACAATGCAGTCAGACAAGTTCCGTTCTCCTGGCAACCACCAAACCCAGACTCATTTTACATGGCCTAGCACTTTGTGGCTGAGTTGCTGTCGTTCTCACTAACAGTTGACTGTGGAATATTTAGTAGTGAGGAAATTTCCTGACTGGACTTGTTGCACAGGTGGCATTCTATCACGGTACCACGCTGGAATTCACTGAGCTCCTGAGAGTGACCCATTCTTTTCACAAGAAGTCTGCATGCTTACGTGCTTGGTTTTATTTATTTATTTATTTTATTTATTTATTTTTTTACGTGCTTGGTTTTATACACCTGTGGCCATGGAAGACACTGGAACACCTCAATTCAATAATTTGGATGGGTGAGTGAATATTTATGGCAATATAGTGCATGAAAATCCAGAGTGACTTGACACCCGGAAGTCATATTAATTGTCACAACCGTCAAAGCGCAGGTGGAGGAGGAGTGACAGCAGTCCGTCACTCAGATTTACTTATCAACCCAGTTCTACATTTTACAGTATAACTCTCTTTGCCCTGTAATCCCAAACTGAGAAAAACACACCTGCCCCTTACCCAGAGTTTTTATCAAAATTATCAGACTTTGACAGATATAATGGAGGAGAGAGACCATGTTGGGTTGTTATCAGCGCTCAGTTCAACAGCCGATGTTATGAGGGTGCATCGGCATATCTATCACAACAGCATGGCTTCACAGTAGAAGAGTCCAGGTGCTGAAGTGGCCTGCCTATGACCCAGGATTGTTGAGCAGCAAGAATCCTACATCAGACGAGAATGTTTTTACTAACATTTTACACAATGTTCCAGCTTTTCTGGAATTGGGATAGCAACAGACTTTTCCATCATGGTAAAGGGCTCCCACACAAGCTAGTTATCTTCTTGATAATGCTGCGATCTCACACAACACAGATAAGAACAGCAACTCAATATAACTTGCAAAACTTGCACAATAAAACAGGCATCACACAAGCTGGAAAAGTTATTAAATCGAATTTGCTGGTTAAACTCGCATCAGCAAATCATCTCGTATAGCCTCAGTCCATGGGTTCATCTAAATATTTGTCCTGATAGAGTTCCGTGATGCATTTTGTACTGCTTATCATCATATTTATTGTCATTTAAACAAAAAAGAACTGCACAAGATTTGTTAAGATAATCTTTATCAGAAACATGGAGTTCTACAGGGTTCAATGCTAGGACCAAAGCTTTTCATATTAAACATGCTTCTCCTATGTGGTATTATTAGAAAGCAATGCATGGGCACCTGGTTGGCTCAGGGGTGGAGCAGGCGACCACATTCACCTGCCACTTTGCATTGCGGGGGGCACGAGCTTGAGTCCCAGCTTGTCGCCAATTTGCCCCGTGTCTTTCCCTGTATCTGTCTCCCTCCAATACAGATAAAAGCTGCTGTGGCCAAAAAAAAAGCAATGCGTGCATTTCAGAAAACACCAACCTACAATTATCTATGAAGTTATATGGAATAAATTAACTGATTAAACTACTGTAACATGAAACTACGACTCTGGATCACCCGATTTCTTTCAAAATTCACACAAAAGTTATATTTTGCCCTAAGCACCTTACAAAAAAAATCTTGTCTCAGATTGATGCTGAAAAACTCTTCCATGGACATTGTCGTTTTTTGTTATCAGAATACCCAAAAGGTTCTCTGAGTAACCCGCACTTCAACCAAAATGCTGCAGCAAGAACACTAAAAAAGACTAGAATGAGAGATCATATTTCTCCCCTATTAGCTTCTCGTCATTGGCTCTAGAAATCTATAGGATTTCAATTCCTTTTCCCCACATACATAGTCCTTAAGATGATGATGCGCTATCACATCATAGTAGCATATTATCCCAATAGAGCACTTCACTCTCCAGGAGCAGGTTTTTTTGTGATTCCTAAAAGGAGGCATTAGCTATAATGCTTCTCCCCTGCAGTGCTAGCTCCCAGTTTGAGTTTAGAAGTCACGCACCCTCTCAGTTTTGTTTTTTTGTTTTTTTTTTTAAATTGGACTTATAAGTTATCTTTTTGATACAACCTAAAGTCAGGACTGGTGATCCTGAACAGTTCCTCAGTTATGGTGCTATAGGCTCAGGCTCCTCAGGGACTTATCATGATGCACTGAGCATCTCTCTTCTCCTCTCCTGCACTCCCCATGTATTTATAATCCACTACTGCATGTTGTTAGCTTTGTGTCTCTCTCGTGTAGTTTATACGTTGTTCTCTCTGTCCTCTCTTCCAAGACAAGTATCTCTGCCTCTGAAATTGCATGGTGGTGTGATTTTTTTTTTTAAATTTCATTTATTTATTTGCCCCAACAAGAAGCCAGCTGTTTTACCCTTGCTCACAAGAACGTTTAGGTTTGTCTCTATAAGATCTTAATCTGAGACTGTTGAAGTAAATCGGTGCTATATAAAGAAAAGAAAATTAATAACTGAATTAGAGGATTAGGGCCAGCTGTGCAAATTGCTAATATGCATAACAGTAGTGGATTAACTGGGCGTTAACTTGCATTTCTTTTACTCATTCTTTTGAGAAATTTTGTTAAAATTACATCTGGATGAGAACCTAGTTAATGTGAACCTCAAGGTGACACTAAGGGAAATCACAAGAGTTAGATACACAATCTAAGAACATGAATATCTAAACAGACTTTCAGCCAATTAATCTGAAAGGTTTTCTAAGACTGATCTTCTGGGCACTACAGGTACCATGAAAGAAGCATAGCTACAGTAAAAGTCTATTCTGTACCTACAGAAACGTTCTCTCAGTTTGTCTCTTATTTGCACTTCTTTGAGGGCCAAAGGGCAAATACATATTCCAGGGACGAATACAGCATGGGCAGCATGTGGTGTGGTGGTTAGCCTCACAGCAAGAAGGTCCTGGGTTCAAATCCACCATCTGGCTGGGGCCTTTCTGTGTGGAGTTTGCATGTTCTGCCCATGTCAGTGTGGGTTCTCTTTGGCAGCCCATTTCCAAGTTGATTGAAGAAAAATATCAGTATATAACAAGTCCACAGGTACTTTTGTATTAGGGTACAGAATTATAACCAGAGGTTCAAGTGTGTACTGTGATCTAGTTGACAGTAAAACATACTGCTAGGAGATAAAACTAGTCAAGGGACAACCGAAGTTAGTGTGACTCTATCATCTCTGCACAATATTTCATAGCAATGGGTCAAACTGTGTTTTTGATTTTCAGTTTACTTCAGTTTCAGGCAAAATTACACGGAGATGTATACCACTACATCAAATCTATATACGCAAAAGAGATGTGTGTAATTCCTGAAAAAAATGCAAACATATTTTGAAACTATCTCAAAATTCAATCTATAAGCGAACAAATGTATCACACCCCCTGCTGCTCACCACACTCACATCCAAAGTGCTTCTTATGTTTTACACATTTATGAATATACTAAAGCAGCTTTCATGATAAATTGCATGACTCAACCTTTGTTTGGATCCAATCCACTTTACTATGACTTATTTTGAATGTCTGCCCACACCCACAATGTGAGCTCCATAGGTCTCCGTGAGTGAGCGTGAGTCACTGTTGCTTAAACGCAAAAATGACACAGCTGGCTGCCTAAATCCAATTATTATATCATTCTATTATTATATCATAAATATTTAATTTTTCCTGTACAGGAAAAAAAAGGGAACATCCCACAGTTGTAGACTAATGAATTAACATCCAACCTACACCCTGAAAGATTCAGCAGCCTCTGATCTGCAAGTGATTCAAAAATAATCCTTAAAATAATACAAATCTGTGTTTGTCGGTATTATTAAATATTCATGACTAAATAAAAGATCAAAGTGAAAGTTTTTGGAAAATATTACTGGGGATCACTTAAAATAAATACAATTTTAACAGCAGAGAAAAATCCCAAACTGTCTTCAAACTGTGGTGCAAAGCTTAAACCTGGACTGGAAACTGAAAGACCCCAGTCAAAAACATAGAACTTATATAAAACAGCACTCTCTGCCATATTGAGGCTATCTCCACTCCATTATTTATGGAATATGTAACAAAATATAGTATTGATATATAGAACACGTAATGGGGTGGAGTGAAAGTCTCTTCACTCAGAGAACTACGGTGACAATGTAACCATATGAAGATACAGTACACATGATGGACCGCATGTTGGTTTTACCTTAAAACTATCACCTGTCTATGAACGTTGTTAGTGCTCGTGCTAGTTTATCAGAGCTTTTTTACTTTCTCCTCTTCCACATGTGCAAAGTCTCTGCTGACCCATCAAGGCTGAGGAGTAGGGGTCGGGTTTGGTAATGTTCATTTTTTTATGGAAATTTTGCGTACAGTATTTGGAACATCCAATAGGAAAACATTTAAACAAAAAAACTGTTATTTCAAGAGACTTCATTTGAAAGGTAACATCTTCTACTTTCTGAAAATGTGCCCATAAAGCATTTATAACCTAAAACAAAACCCAACATTCACCCTGGACGGGCTACATGATGGATGTTAGGAAGTTAAACAGCCACCTGCTGCATCTGTGAACAAGGCAGATGAAAAAAAAAAAGAAATCATAACACAGCAAGCCAGGAAACAGAAACAGAAAAGTAGGGATTTCACATTGTTTCAATTTTATGCTGTTAGTATTCTTCACCAGACAGTTTACGTGTTACAGTTTGATTTTATGTGCAACAACTGCACTTTAATTTCTCAAAAATTAGATTTGCAACACAACACTGGAAATGAGGGCATGCATTTTTAACTGGATTGAGAGAATGAATTATTAATGTAGAAAATAGAATATGTAATATTAAAACAAATAATAGTCGTACAGCAAAACAAAAATTTAAGATAGAAAATTATCATCTGATTCTCTGAGCAAGAATCCACCATGAAGTAGCAGATATTTCTCTATAGTTTTCTTTTATTTTCACACAAAGCGGGTTATACAATATGTATCATCCATAATTCATAACACTATCAAGGTACTCCCTCATTAGTACCCGCATGCAGGCTAGATAGTAACTCTACAAGTGTCGAGCAGTTGCTTAAACCAACTGCCTTTTGGTTGTTTGATCCGCAGGTTAATCTGCCTCACATTATTTCAGGTGCCCTGGTGGCATTAATTGCTACAGGCCATGGCATTTTAATGAAGGTCAAGAAGAGCATGGAGCACAGAGGTGAGAACACCTTGTTCAGCTCTCTGCCTGAGTCTCCACCACGTCACCAGCAAGAGCTTAATGTGTCTGGGAAGTGGAAACGCCATGGTTACCTGCTACAGGCAGGGAACCTTTCATTATCAGTGCTTTTTGAAACGCTCACAAGTCTCCCTACAATTCCACTTTGTTATGGTACCATAATGGTTACAGTCTTTCAGCTGCTAGTCGGCTTAACTCTGTTGTTAAGGGGGAAAAAAAGTCAAATGTGCAATTCTAAGCTGACAAAGAGGCAATTCCGCTGATATCAGAGATGCCTGCCAGCCACGTAGAAAGATCACATTTACATTTTAAGTGTTTTGTCCCATGCTCTTACTCAGAAACTTCCAGCGAGTGCAGAATGGTAGAGAAGAAAACATACAGACTTGAAATTAGATTCACATTAAAGTCAGCGACCAACACGTTTTATAAAACAATGCTTGTTTGGCCTCTTCCAGTGACCAGCATACTTAACACAAAATGTATAAAAGCTAATTTCTGTTTATTGTTATTCAGGATATTCTTGAATCAATACGTCTTATTGTATTTTCAACAAAAGTAAAATGTGAACTAGCACCACAAACAAAGGGTGGCTTAGAGAAAGTCAAATTTAAAGGCGGAGAAATCCGAGAAAACTGGCTTCAGTCGCTGCATCCTCTTCTCAAGTCCTGCTATGGAGTTCAAGAGAATGGAAGCCATTCGTGGTGGCAGATTTACTAATGGCTCCAAAGAAAACGTTCCTAGTAACACCTGAGTGCCATCTTCAAGTCAACCATTTTCCACAATTAATTTCTGTTTGCAACTGTAGTTTTTTCTCTTTCGTGTCCCGATGGTGGAACTATTTAGTTCCTAATAACATTTTGATTACATTTACTGAAAATTATTTGACTATTAAACTGTTTGTTGAAGATCAGTCGCTACCCCAAAAAACTTTCAAAAAAACCTTTCAAATGACTTTTATAATGTAGCTGCAACAGACATGTGACATGCAAGCTTTAAGGTGCTTTTACACAATGACGTTCTGTCGCTGCACCCAGGGTTCTAAATTAACACCCGCCAACCCGCCAAATGCGGGTAAAAAATCATTTTGGCGGGTGTTAATA
>JAVDPK010002213.1:7378-20393 GCA_034780415.1 Cichlasoma orientale
CCCCCCCCCCCCCCCCCCGCTGTTCTCTTCTTCTTCTGCAGTTCGCTCTGCTGTCTCCGGCCGAGCAGAAGATGTCGGCCGCCGTCGGAGTGCCCGAGAGTCTCGTGGCGAGAAAAGCTGCAGGACAGACGGTGAAAAAGGTGAGAGTTCAGACTGCAGGTGTGACCTTCACCTGCTTCGATCGTGCCGGTTCAGACGAGATTTTCAGGTTCTCTTTTCATTGTTTTTGAGACCTTTGAAATGGAATTGAGTCTGAGAGAGAACCACGAGGGGCACACCTCCATGAGGCCAAAGATGAAGAGGCTTTAGAGGCTGCTCAGGTTAACTCGGGTCAGTGCTGGAAGCTTCTGGATGAATGAAGCAGGTTTGGAGTCTGTAGGAACCCAAATGCTCTTTAGCAGGTCTGAAGCAGCTGAAGGCCTTAAAGCTTCAGCTCCACGGGACATCCTGCAGGTTGAGGCCATGGACCAGATCCAGGTCCAGGTTATTGGAAAGAACACGTTTCTGTTCATTGAACATGTGTGACTCTGTCTCGGTGTTTCAGTGAAGGTTCACACTAAACCTGCTCACTAACAGGTTTTCACTCCATACAAACACGACTGAACTCTAAAAACCTGGCGTGAGGGTCTGTGGCTCCGCCTCCTCGGCTCAGCGTCTTCCTCTCTGTGTTTCAGAGCGTGGACGGGGCGGCGGTGAGGAGGATGTACCTCGCGCTCGTCCTCTTCTCTCTGCTGAAGGAAACGGACGTTTGGAGCGTGTCGGAGCGTTTCCAGCTGAGCCGCGGCTTCGTGCAGACGCTGCTCAGCTCCTCCTCGGCCTTCTGCTCCTGCGTGCTGCACTTCACCCAGGTACCGCCGCAGACCGGGAATTGACCCGGGGTTCATAGCCAGTCAGAGTGAGGCGCCGCTGCCAGGTGTGTCGCAGGTGTGATGCTTTCTGCTGTTTCTGTGTCTCAGGAGCTCGAGGACTTCTGGCCGCTCAGAGCTCTGCTCGCCGAGCTGACGCGGCGCCTCAGTTACTGCGTGAAGGCGGAGCTTATCCCTCTGATGGAGGTGGCCGGAGTCCTGGAGGTCAGAACCTGCTCTAACATCCACACTCACCCACAGAGAGCGTTGGTTTTAGTTTCGGTTCCTCAGGTTCACGCTCCTGTTTGTTCCCGCAGTCGAGAGCGAAGCAGCTCTACAGCGCCGGCTACAAGACGCTTCCTCAGCTGGCCAACGCCGACCCGGCCGTTCTCTGCAGAACCATACAGAACCTCTACAAGAAACAGGCCCATCAGATGGTGGCCTCCGCTAAGGTGAGAGCGCGGTCACGGGAGATCAATACGAGTACTGATTTCTTTACCTGCTGATGTTCCTGGACTTTAGGTTCTGTCTGTTTCTGTGTTCAGCGCCTCCACTCTGACCTTTCTGTGTTTCAGATGCTTCTGAGCGAGAAAGCTGCAGCCCTGCAGGAGGAGGTGGACGAGCTGCTGGCCGCGCCCTCTGACCTCCCGGCGGCGCCCTCTGACGGACCCCCTCTGATGGACCCCCTCTGACGTGAGCTCGTCGGAGGAGTTTTGTTCTCTTTGAGCGCTGCTTTTGATTTTATTGTGAAAATCGTTTCTTATTAAAATGATGACCAGAAGGACTCGGCCGTGTCTGTGTGAGAACTTTCAGCAGAGACCTCACTTCCTGTCCCCGTCGCTCTCTTTTAACACTTCGGTCCGCTCTTATTTTGTCGTCTGTGCTTCCTGTGGTCACGCGTTGGCGTCAGTGAAGACGCAAAGATCGATTTTAGGCTCGAGGCCGTGAAGCTGCTGCACGAGGAAACGTTTGGTCCGCTGGACGTGCGTTTCCTCCTCAGTTTTCACGAGAGCGTCAGGTGAGCACAGGTGGGCGCGGGGCGTCGGCCTCGTCACCATCAGCTCGTCTCTGAGTGTTTGTGACTCAGAGTCAGAAAAATAAAATGGTGATGACTCGGCGCTTCCAGCTGCTTTAGAGAGAAAATGACTGCTGTTACATTTTTATATATTTTTATTTATTTATTAGAAACTGAAGTCATTTCCTGTCTGTTTGTCCAGGTGAGCAGGCACAGGTCCCACCTGTGGAAATAAACGTGCTTCAACAAATGTTCTTCTTTGTTTGATTTTTGTTCCAGGTGTTTATGAGGATACGGTTTTATTTTATTTTAAATCTGTTTTCACACAAATCTGATGATTTTTATTGTTTTTATATATCTCTGTGGGGGGGGGGTGTTTGTGGGACATTTTAATATTTTTTAATTTAAAAGATTATTTATCTGACTTCCTGACATTTTTCAGATGGGGACATTCAGAGATTTTGTTTTTAATATTATGGGTTATGGGGGGGGGGGGGTTGACAGGAAGCACGTTTACCTGTTCAAAGCTTCACCTTCATTTTGGGTCCTGATTCCTTCATGTTTATTGGTTTTGGGTCATTGCTGATTGATTATTGGGAACAGCAGGAATGTTGGGGGCTGGAGGTGGGGGATCCCGGGCTGGGGGTCCCGGTCAGGTCCCGGCGCGCTCCAGCTCCGGCGCGCACGGAGGAAGCGGAGCAGGAAGTGCTGCTCAGTCATGAAGCTCGCGCCGCTGCTGCTGTGCGCGCTCTGCTCCTGCGGGGCTTTCGCATGCGGAACTAGGGGGGACCGGCTTTCTGACGGACCCCCTTTGAGCGTGTCAGACACGGACCGGGACAGGGACCTGGATCTGGACCTCGATGTATCGGCCGTGCTCCGCCGCGTGGATCCGCGCTTCCTGTCCGTGACCATCGATGCGAGCCTGGCCGCGGAGGAGAGGTTCATGTCGCTGCTGAGGTGAGCCGGAGCTTTAATCCCGACAGATTATCATCCCAGGGCCGGCACAGGCTCGGTTTGAGCTTAAAACAGAACCGAGTTTCACTAAGAGCAGAAAACGAGTTTAAAAAATCCGACTTTAGTCCAGGAGCCAAAAACCCAGAGACCAGAGGGGTCAGGGAGGGCAGGGGTCAGACCAGAACCGACTGAATCCAGGTCAGAGTCAAAACTTTGGGTTCAGAAATGAGATCAGAGGCAGAAACTGAGCTGCAGAATTTTCAGTTTCACTTTAAAATCTGATCCAGGGTCAGTTCACCTGAAACCTGCCTGGAAGAGAATCACAGGTAAACTCACCTGCTTCAATTAGAAACTCAGAGAGAAAGGTTCTAAGTGTGGACCCTGTGAACCCGAGGATTCAGACACAAGCCAGGGTCTGACTGTGTTTCGTACCTGCAGCCACAGGTTCTTCTGTTTGCATCCTTTATGCTGCTCCAGACGCACAAACTGAGACAGACGCACAAATCTGAACCAACATGAGGGCAGCGCCACTCTGAGTCCTCCCGATGAGTGGAACCCAGAGCTCCAAACTGAGACACAAACAGGAAAGTCTCTACAGAGCATTCAAATGTAAAGTTTATCAGAGGTCAGAGGTCGTGGAGAATGAAATCATTCTTAGTCTTTAAAACCTGATCAAAGTTTTCAGCTCCTCCAAATCTGGACTGAAGGAGCACAAAGATCATAAATCTGACGTCACTCTGACAGTCAACCTGAGACCGAGCAGGGCGTAAACAGGAGGCAGAGGTCAAAGGTTAAACTTAGAAAGTGAGAAAAATGATCCAGAGAATAAGAGGTCAGAGGTCAGACCAGCCTCTGCTCAGTAAATGTTTCCCAGCATGCTTTGTGGCGTTGTCTCCGCAGCTCTCCGAGGATGAGGACTCTGGCTGCAGCTCTGAGTCCGGCCTTCCTGCGCTTCGGCGGGACGCGGCAGGACTTCATGCTGTTCGAGCCTCAGAGGCGGCCGGACGCTCAGCTCGCTGCAGGTAAGCACGCTCGCCTTCAGTGAGGTCACAGAGCACGCTCACACAGGGCTGACCTGGGACCTGCCGGTCAGGCTAGAAGTTTGAAGTAGTTTATTCAGACATTTCTGCTCCGGGATTATTTCTCCCATTTTAGGGTTTATTTTGATTTTAATTTACTGACTTTATTTTAGTTTCTTCTTTTTGGGACAGGCCGTATACTCTCTCTACTGTATATATTTGAAAGAATAGATGATAAAAAGGTCCATTAACGCTTCCTGACCTCTGTGCGACCTTTGTACCTCTTCAGGTGAGTCATGTGACCAGACTGTGCTGCCCCGCTGGTTGGAGGAGCGTCTGAAGCGCGACTGGACCGAGCAGAAGCTGCTGCTGATGAAGGAGGACCTGCTGAGGAAGTACAGGAGGTTCCGCTTCACAGGTGAGTCCCGCCTCTCTCAGGTGTTGTCACGGAAGTGCCGTCCTCTCCTCTGACTGTCGTCTCCGTCTCAGAGCTCACCGTGGACCAGCTGAACGCCTTCGCCAACTGCTCGGGGCTCCAGCTCATCTTCGGCCTGAACGCTCTGCTCAGGGCGCCGGACGGCAGCTGGAACAGCAGCAACGCCGGCCTGCTGCTGCGGTACTGCGAGTCCAGACAGTACCGCGTGTCCTGGGAGCTCGGAAACGGTACGGCCGGATACTCGGGGATCACAGACTCAGTTTCTCATTGGCATGAAGGTTTTCCTGAATCTGAGGCAGTTTTTATTCAGCGAGTTTCTGCAGCTCAGACTGAGGTGCGTTTACTTCCACCTGATCAAGCCTGTAAATCAGAGTCTCAGCCTGACCCTGACAGGAATAGAATAAATGGAGTAGAATAGAATAGAATAGAATAGAATAGAATAAATGGAGGCTGGTGGAATGCTTTGGAGGAATCAGATCTGACTTCTTCTTCTTTGTTCTCCTTTACGTGAGAACATCTGATGTGATACTGAAACTTTGCGGTTCCTTGTCTGATTGTTGAGTTTTACTTCTTCGTCTTCATGTGGCGCCGCGCTCAGACAGGAAGTTACCTCATCTTGTTCCGCCTTTCTTCTTCCCATCATTTCTAATCAGAGCCCAACAGCTTCGAGAAGAAGGCCGGGATCCGGGTGGACGGGCGTCAGCTCGGGCTGGACTTCGCTCGTCTCAGGAAGATGATGTCAGAGTCCAAACTGTACCGGGACGCCGGGCTGTACGGGCCGGACGTGGGCCAGCCGAGAGACCGTCACACGGACTTACTGGAGGGGTGAGAGGTCAAAGAGTCCCCGTCAGATAAAGCTTATGTCCGTCCCATCAAAGTTTCTGCTGCAAACATAAAAAAATTAGAAATAAAATGAAAAAATATAAAAACTTTGAATGAAATCTGGAATTAAAAACTGTTTTTAATGTGTTTCACTGGAGTTTTCCTCACATCTTTGTCAGAAATGAGACTAAAATAGATAAAATAGATTTATTTTGTGCTTTTCCTCATTTTATTGGTCTCTGCTGTCGTCTCCTCGTTTTGTGTCGGTAGATTAAATCAGGTCCAGTCGGTCTCCAGCCTGCTCAGTGTTTCTAAAGTACTCACAAACCTGCTGCTGCTGCTGGACATGAAGCCTTATTAAAGGGAAGCAGCTGGTTTGTCTCTAACCGAGTTACAGAGTCACGTGTGAGCTTCAGGCTGCATGGAAACGAGTTAATGATTGAGCTGCGGCTGCTGATTTATTCCTCTGATTGTTGTCAGATTCCTGCAGACGGGAGCCGAGGCCATCGACGCCTGCACCTGGCACCAGTGAGTTCAATCTGTTACTGCATAAAGTGATACTGGTTCAGTGGTTTTCAGAGGGGAAATGTGACGTTTACACTCCTGCAACAGTTTCTCCCACGCTTTTATTGTGAAGGGGCACCCTGTGCAGACCCTGCAGGGCAGCATTGATAATGCAAGTCTTGCTGCAACATTAATGAAGCCTAAGATGTGTGAAAGTCAGAGTTCTGTGATTAGAACACTGAGTTGCAGTGGATGCAAACGAGCGCTGACTGACACCAGCGGTGGTCCTAACATCGAGCCTCGTGACACCGCTGTCCTGTGAACTCTTCATCCATTCCCAGTTATTACGTGAACGGCAGAGACACGTCCGTGGAGGATTTCCTGGATCCTGAGGTGCTGGACACTCTGGCCTTAAAGACCAATGAAGTCCTGGAGGTAAGACCTTACCGTACCGCACGCCTCAGTGCTGGATGTGGTTGGTGTTTCAGTGGGTTTGTATCTTCTCCTCCTGCTCAGAAGGTGAAGCTGGCGTCTCCTGGGAAGTCGGTGTGGCTGGGAGAGACGAGCTCGGCGTACGGAGGAGGAGCTGCGGGACTGTCCGACACGTTTGTCGCAGGATTCATGTGAGTCCAGAAGAAATCGAGTCCCTCGGTGCTCCTCTGCTTTATCCTCCACTCTGCACATACTAAACATCATGTTTTATTCAATAAGACCACGAAGCCACCAGGAAGCAGTTTCGAGCTCAGAGATCAGGTTCCTGCAGACTCAGCTAAACTCAGTCACTGAACTGGAGCTCTGGACCTTGTTGGTGCTTTTCGGCCCGCTTCATGCTTTTTCAGACTGATTCCTGTCTGTCACTAACCAACATCTGTTCTGCTGAACCTGTTTTTCTGTGGAGGAACTGTTTTCAGTGTCACTGCTGCAGCTCAGATGCGTCTCCATGTGCAGGTGGCTCGATAAATTAGGCCTGGGAGCCGCGCTCGGGCTGGACGTCGTGATGAGGCAGGTGCTCCTCGGCTCTGGGAGTTACCACCTGGTGGACGACAACCTGGATCCTCTTCCTGTAAGACCCAGTATTACAGTTATGCTTTCACGCTGCACCTGTTTGATCCATCTGCTTTAGCACGCTTTGAATGCTCTGAGGACACAGGATCAGGACATGATTCTGACTGATCCTGGATCAGATGTAGGAAATGATGTAGGACCCTCGTGGTGACCATGATCAGCATCTGCTGCTGCACACAGCACTGACTTCATGCACTTTAGCTTTTAGCCACACATCAGATTAATAAACATTTAGCACAGACTCAGGGAGTTCATTAAGTGACTGATCTGAAGATCAGACTCAGGATCTGCTGCAGGGACTCAGAGACAGAGTTCATACTGAGCGTGAGCACAGCTGGAACAAGCTGCTGTTCCTTAATGTGGCGGATGCACTTCCAGAGGTTTGTCGTTCAGCCTTCAGGCGGGCAAAGCATTAATGTCTCCGAGCTCTGAGTACAGGCTGTGTCCTCTTTCAGGATTATTGGCTGTCCGTCCTCTACAAGAGGCTGGTTGGTCCGGAGGTTTTAAAGATTCAGGTGTTTTCTGCGTTTGGCCGAAGTAAACGAGTGAGGATGTACCTGCACTGCGCCAACAGGAAGCGGTACGCTGCACAGCCTGCACACACACACAAATCACACACAAAACACACAGGCTGACCCTGCGATCCAAAAACCAGAAGGACAGGAATGTCCCTGCAGTGAGTGTCAGCAGTTTATCAGCTGTTTGTCAGCTGTTTGTCAGCTGTTTGTGAGTTTCTCGGTTTGGAGCTATCAGCTGTCTGAAGCAGCTAGCTCAGAGTAATGCTCTGGCTCAGTGTTAGCGGTGGTTAACAGCTGATTCAGTTTAACACAGCAAAGAAAACAGTTTCTCCATGAAGCTGCTCATAAAAAGATTTCTGATTTCATATTTATTTATTTTTGCTCTGAAACTGAACACAATGTAACAATCATCGCACTGAGGGCCGGAGGAAACCTCTGATTTAAAGTGCACTGGCCCTTTAAGGAAGCAGCTGTTTGCATCATTTCTTTAACATTTATTTTCTGCTCCTGGAAACAAAGTGCTTAAAATCCTGAAATAAGCAAAGATTGTAATTTTTATGGCGTTATTTTAACGTTCAGATCAGTTTAAGAACAAACGTCTAACAAAGAGATGTTTAGTTTTTGTTTTCGCTGCAGAAATGAATGACCCCAAACTGCTGCTGCAGTTGGAGCCAAAGCAGTAAAGCTGGACTGTTTCCTGTAATAATGCTGCTGTTCTGCATGTGTGCAGCTACAGGGGCGGAGCGCTCGCTCTCATATCCATGAACCTCGGGAAGAAGCCGGCGAGGATCTCGGTGCCCGCCGTCGTCTCCAACAGCACAGTGGAGGCTTTTGTCCTGGAGTCGGAGCGGCCGGGGGAGGAGGGACTCTACTCCAGGTGCCTGAACTTCCTCAATGAAGCCTTTATCTCCCGCTTAGAGCCGCAAATCTTCTCCATCCATGTTCCACCAGTTTGCTGTGACCTGCATCTAAATGTTACTGCGCTCCTGACAGCGAAAGAAGAAAGTTAAACCTGCTTTTCACTAAATATTCCCGGAGTCTGTAGGAGGGGAGTGTACCTTAGACAAGAAGCTCCGCCCCCTTTTTAAAAAAATAAACAGATTAAAACAGGTCAGATTCTTCAGATCGACACCTGGTTCTACCTGAACGTTGTTTTATATGCTGATGATGCACTGCTGAGTCTGCCAAACAGGTCAACAAGCAAGCAGAATACAACATGTTCAGGTGACTGCAGCGCACCTGTGCTGCTGCTGCTCACTTCCTGTCGTCCATCTGCTGCTCCTGTGCTGGACGCTAAACGTAAAGCTTCTGATAATGAGCTCCTGAGGGCCCACAGCTCAGACTGCTCTGAACACTCAGTTTATCAGCTTTTATTTACTCTTGGATCTGTATGATGTCATAGAGAGGCACATCCCAAATATGGTCATCTCAGGGACAGAAGCCCCGCCCATTACTGTTTAATAGAAGCAGCCTATCAGAATAAAGCTGAGCCGAGGCCCAGTGTGAGACAGAGGAGGATTATTCTGAATTGTGAATCATGCAAAGCTGCTGTGGTGGAGTCGGTGGCGCTCCAGCTGCAGCGTGATCACTGACTGGATGAAGTGGGCAAAGGTTCAGTCAGCCTGGAATAAAACCTGCTTTATACTCACGATCTCTGTTTTCTGTTTCTGTTCAGCTTCATGTGAACTCAAACACATGGAGCTGCTCTGTGGACTCCGCTGAGACCCTTTAAAGGTCACCAGGATCATCTGCCTCCACCCTATCCCAGCATCCTCCTCTGTCACACCAACCCTCTGCATGTCCTCCTTCATCCATGAACCTCCTCTGAGGTCTTCCTCTGCTCCTCCTGCCTGCAGCTCCAGCGTATCCACCCTCCCTCCTCTGGCTCTGGTTTGGAGACAGTTAGCCAAAGTCCTGTAAGATGATGCCGATTAAAAATGGAGCAGGATCTTTGTGAAGAATAACCTCATTAAACTGCAGTTAAAACTGATTCTGCTCATTCATAATTAAAATGACGACTGTACAGCGATAATGCGCCATGATGTCGTTAATCAGCCGCTATGATGACCACGAGCGGGTCAAAAACAGCTTCCTGCTTCCTAATCTCAGCTGTGGACGGACTGAGTGCTGGCACAGGACCAACCGCGGCTTTATAGTTCTTCAGAAGAGGAGTTCAAAGGTCGCTGCTGTGAGTCAGTGCAGGTCAGCAGTCAGTAAGATGTTAAAGCAGCAGCTGAGACCATGAACTCAGCAGGAAGGAGTTCACTGAGCTCAGACCAGCTCAGTGTCTTCTCACGCACTTCTGTCCAATCAGGCTCCAGAGGAGGCGCCCCCTGCTGGACCTGAGAGAGAATGCAGGTCTGTGGTCGAACCGTTCAGTTCAGTTTGAGTCAAGTCAGTGAGGGGTAATTAGGCCCCTGAACCGCCTCCTCCCACCCCCCACACTACCACTGCCAGACCGGTAGGGGGCGCAGAGGAGTGTAACACTTCAGGTTAATAAATAGGATGAATTATGCAGAAATGGCCAAACAATGAAGATTAATATCTCTATAAACATGTTTTCCAAACTCAGTTCAGTGTACTAACCACAACAGGAAGTCATCATCAGATCTGTGATCGTTAGTTTAATGAGCTCATTTCCTGTTTCTGCAGGTCTGTGAAGCTGAACGGAGAGGTGCTGATGATGGTGGACGATAAAACGCTTCCCGACCTCAGAAGAAGGCTTCTCCCGCCGGCTCAGCACCTGCAGCTTCCTGCCTACTCGCTGGCGTTCTTCGTCTTCCCGGACGCCCGAGCGCCGGCGTGCTGCTGACGCAGACGCGGAGTCGCCTGAGGGCGGGTCACCTCCGGATTGCAGTGTGGTTTCCCAGTGTGGACGCCGCAGTGTCTCATTTATAGAAAATACTGTCAGTTTGTAATAAACTGTTGATGGATTCAGATACAGCCCCAAACACTTCCATACAAACACCATCCACCTGTCAGTCAGAGAGGCCACGCCCCTAATAATGCAAACAGGTGAGCTATAGAAACATCCTCCCTGTACAGCTGTTATAAAGGAGGAAATTATCCACAGTGACCAAAGCAGTTTCTGGATCAGCTGTAAACATGTGGATTTAACATGTAACTCCTTCCAAGTCGAAAAACGGACACAAGGCGTTCTTGATTTTTACTGGCATTTAATTGACACAGGTGTCACCAACGATGCCGTGACAACTGTACAAAAACACAAAACAATAAATTCCTATACAGTAGGGCATTCTCATAGAGAATAGACAAAAATAATATAATTCAACAACAAAATATTCAATAATCAGTGGCGTGACTTACAAAAACAATGTCAATAAATCCTTTATAATCTTTAAGGATGCATAACTAAGAGAAACTTGAAAAGTTCTTCACAAATAAACATCATATTTCCATATGAACACACAAATACAAATTGCATACCTCATTGGCCGCATTACTTGAAAGGGTTAGCAAAAACACGTCTCAGAATCTTCTTAAAGCGAGAGCCGGAAGCTTCGCTGGACGCTTCTCCCAATCTCCAGCGTACTGAGTAAATGAAAACATGTTGCCCTCTGCTGACTGTGGCTGTGTAACTGAAAATGTCGATCTAACCGCAACAACAAGTCAAACATTGGTTCCACCCTGGAAACATTTACAGAACCTGTGCATTTTTAAATCAAAAATATATATTACAATCAGATTTTAATAAACATGAATTATTTTTATCTTATTTATTGTAATTTAAATCATGAAATTAACTTAAACTGTATAACTGCCACTGACGGCAGCCACATAACATGTGAGTCTATGGGACTGACTCACTGCTGCCTCTGCTGGACTCCAGAGGAACTGCAGCTGTTGCCTTGAGTTTCGGGCCTAAGGTAAACAGACTGTTACAGTATAAAATGTTGAAATCTAATTTTTTTAAAAATAATTCTTATAATTATTCTGATTGGTCAGACTTTGGAGAAGAATTTTCAAAAGCCAAAAAATGTTTTGATACGATGATACGAGGGTTTGGGGTGCCTGTCATCATCGAGGACTTATCAGTGATCTAATTAATAAAAATGAAACTCATCATCATCCTCAGCAGGAGCCTCGTTCTGTACTGACCCAGCAGCACCGGCGGACACGATTCTGTATCTGTGTGTGAGTTTAGGCACCGGAGACGATGCTGCCATCTCCATTTATTTATATAGAGTGCATTTATATGTCCTACACGTGCTTCTGACGGCGTTGCAGGTGTTCAGCTGCAGTGTGTGAACTTCCTCTCACTCCTGAAGGTTGCAGATTGGTGTGTGTGGAGCAGGTGAAGGTGACGAGTTAATAAAATGTTTGATGAAATATTTGATCCCAGAGTGAAACTGACCAACTCTGTTTTTCCTCGGAAAGACGTCAGGTTGGAGGATCACTGAGAGTGTTTTAATGTTCCTGTTCAGACTGGAAACAATAACAAAGCCCGTCAGTAATGGTCACCGACCGTCCTCTAAAGCACCGACGCAGCAGCTCTGGTTCTCCTGCTCCTGGATCTGCAGCCGTATGGATCAACCTCGTGCTGGATGGATCATCTCAGACCTTCTCTGTCTGATGTCTTCAGCACACTGATAATAAAGAGCCTTCAAAGCATTTGTGTTTTTATTTGATGCTGAACACAAAGATCAGACGCACCAACTGCAGCAGGAATATTTCACGTCCTTCCTCCTGCTCCTCACTGTGAGTGATGATGGAACACTGGGATTTATAGCAGATCCCATCATACTGATGCTCAGAGCTGCTAAGAAATCAGGTTCAGTCTTCAGACTGCAGGTTCTCACTGCGGAGCTGTTCTCCAAACAGCTTGAGGAACACGGTGAAGCTGCTGGCTTCCTTCAGCATCTCTTCAGCTCTTTCACCTTGAATTTACCTGAACAAGTGTCTCGGTTACCTGGCGTCACACAGGAAACCTGCTCAGTGCGTCCAGCTGCAAACCCAAAGACGCGTGGGTGTCCTTCAGGTCCTCTTTGTCGATGAAGCCGTCCCTGTTCTGGTCGATCGGGGTGAACGCCTGAGAGAGGAAGGAGGAGAGTGAGCGGACGGCGTGAAACACCTGGCAGTGAGCGTCAGGACGTTACCGCTTTGAACTCCTGGATCTGCGTTCTTCCAGCATGAAGAAGACATTGGACGAAGCTCTCTGAGCTCTGTTGGTGCCTTCTTCGTCTTCCTGCTGGCCTGAAGAACCAAAAGCTCCCATTAGATCTGCTGTAAGCTCGAACAGAGGGGTGGTTACAGTAATAGATTACTGTGTAATCGGGTAGAGTAACTGCTGTCTGACTCCAGCAGATCATGGAGCATTCAGCTTCAGTGATAAATTTTGAACCCTGGACCAAAGAACACAGGTCCGGCGCATCATCTCTGCTCGTCTCCATGGCGATGCTGCTACCGCTGAGTCTGATGCTTTGTGTACAGCATCCAGGATGCAGATGCCCGGTGATGATAGCCTGGTTAGGGACCGACCAGACGCTGAGGTGGGAGCTCTCAGTCCCCTTACATAGAAGAGGTTGGTGTGCTCCGGAGCCCAGCAAGTGTTTCTGTTTCGAGCCCGGCGTGAGATGCAGGCGGAGGGGAACCGAGGTCACGCTCTTTTTGTTCCTCCATTAAACTCGTGTTTGCATCCACGAGCAGCTTTTCTGTGGTTTTAATTTCAGTTCCAGTCCAAAAGAATCAAACACGGTGATGGAACTGACTCCAGGTCGTCAGTCATTCACAGCTATATGACACATTTCATTCAGCGCAGACCGGGGCGCAGCTGTCTACTTTCTGAGGTGTATGCCAACACCTGTTTCGGGGGGGGG
>JAVDPK010002213.1:26939-40793 GCA_034780415.1 Cichlasoma orientale
CCCCCCCCCCCCCCCCCCCCCCAAAGGACGACCCCTTTCAGGTTTATTAACTCAGGTTTTTGCCCTGATGGAGCAGCTCGGGGGGCTCAGGCGCTGATATCCGTCAGTCACAGTTCGACTCCAGCTCTTTCTTGGGCTCTGCCTGCTGATCCTGTGAGAGAGGTTTTCCTGAAATAAGCTGTGTGGTATTTCCTCCAGGGCTCGGCCCGCGCCGCCACACTGTACTTCTTTGTCTTCAGGTCAAGCCTCAACACGCCGCAGCCGTGCTGATCTGATCGCAGGGCTGCGGGTTTGGCTCTGAGCCGTGACCTGGATGTGTTTGGATCGGCTCCGCCTCGCACCGATCGCACGCTGCGTGCGCTCAGGTGGATTTCAGGTGTGCTGCAGAAGGGTTAAATGCTCTGAGACGCTGTGACCTCGTTGGTGACGGCAGCATTTCTAACGAGGTCTTTGTCTGTGACACTCACAGCGCCCAGAGGTGCCATTTGTTCAGCATTGAAACGTCAAAGCAGCAGGAGTCAGTCAGGAGTGCACGTGAAGCAGTTTATCATCATCATTAAAACAATAAATCATCAAAATAAAGCCACAGAACCGCACTGCCCCTGAACGCAGCACAGAGCCCCAGTATTACCCAGCATGCCTTTCAGCAGGGTGCAGCTGCTGGTGTATGTCATGGTGTGGATTATTATTAGTTTTCCTTTATGAACTTTTGATCATGTGATCAGAGGCGTGAGTCAGAGCGGCGGCGGGTAGCACAGCTCTGCAGCGCCCCTGCTTGTCAATAATCACCCATTTAAACCTCCGCGAGGGCTCAGGCGCCCCCCCCCCCCCCCCAGTCATCCATGAAATTATAACAGGGAGCCAATCAGACGCCAGGCTCACAGTAAGAAGGGCAAACTGTTGATTTTATATTTTGGTCTTTTTGGTGTTTGCGTGTCTCCTCAGACCCGCTGCTGTCCCGCCCTTCAGCCTTCAGGCGCTTCAGTTTATTGCGGCTCCGAGAGGATCCGTTAGAGACGGGAAGCTTTTACTTTGTGTGTCTGCTGTGTAAACACCTCCTTCAGGGTGACCTTATCTCCTGCATCTGTTTGCAGCGGTGCCGTATCCCCCTGGAAACCGCCTGTCCGTCAAAGAGCTGTACGTGGACGGGAGGCCCAGCGTGGAGCTGCTCAAGGCCCATCTGGTGAAGGAGGGGCGGCTGGAGGAGGAGGCGGCGCTGAGGATCATCAACGAGGGCGCCGCCATCCTCCGGCAGGAGAAGTGCATGCTGGAGGTGGAAGCCCCCATCACAGGTAACCCTTCGCTTTGACCCCGCCCCTCGCTGTGTCAGCAGCGGGCTCCCCCGCCAGCTGGGATCTGCTAATGTGGCTGCAGCGGGGCTTTCTGGAAGCTGCTGCTCAGGCTTTCTCTGTTGTGATTAAGCTTTAAACTTCGGTTTGTCTCATTGATCGGTCCTGTTTGATCCAGAGGGGAGGAGCTACAGCTTCTCTGGGTCACAGTATTGATCAGCTGGCAGCCTGGTTCCAGCATCAGGACTTTGTTAGCAGCTGATTTCATTCAGCTTTAACGAGGAAAAGCTTTTCTTGTGTCATAATCAGATAAATGAGACATTTAAAGATTTATAGTCAGCATTTTTCTCTCTCTGTGATCAAAGATGTCTTTAATCAGATTATTTAGCCTTAAACGCTTTCATATTCTGGCCTCAGCTTTGCATGATTGACAGCTCGTGATGATGCTGCTCTATCTGCTGCAGCCCGCCCCCCCGTCTGCTTTAACCCCCCCTGAGTGTTTCTGCCCGGTTTGTGTGTCCAGTGTGCGGAGACGTCCACGGTCAGTTCTTCGACCTGATGAAGCTCTTCGAGGTGGGCGGGTCCCCCAGCACCACCCGTTACCTGTTCCTCGGGGACTACGTGGACCGAGGCTACTTCAGCATCGAGGTGCGTTTGTGTGTCTGCAGCTCGGGGTGGGGGGGGGCATTTTTTATACTTTTTTGGTGTTTTATGCTTTTTTTGTTCTTTTGTCTGTTTTTGTGGTTCTGTTCTGTCTGTGAGTGTTTGTGTGGTCCCGTCGTTGCTGCGTCCTCAGTACCTGTTCAGTGGAGGTGCCTCGTTGGCCTGCGTGTGTGTTTTCCGTCGGTGTGTGCGCTGCTCAGCGTTGGTTGTGTTAGTTTTCAGGACGCGTCGGTGCAGATTTGGTGAACTGCAGAAATCCCGGTGTGACATTTGGAGGCTCGGCCCGCTCGGCTCGGCGGGGCGTCTTTAAATAGTCATGGGTAATAAAAGGCACGCTGACTGCCACGCCCGCTCACCCACACAAACACGCCCTGCTAGACACACACACACGCAGACACGCACATCCAGACTCCAGCTGCGTCCCATCAGAGGGGAGGACCGGGTGTCTTCTGCCACGGAGCTGCTGACATTTGTACCGGCTGCCGTCATGCATCCTTGTTTAGGATTAGTGGACATCCTGGAGCTGCTCCTGCTCCTCCTCCTCCTCCTCCTCCTCCTCGCTCCATCTGGACCTCAGACAGACTCCGTGTGCCGTCGTCATGTCTCAAAGTCGGGCTCAGTTCACAGCAGCAGATGCTTCGCTGAACTCTGTGAATTCAGAGGTCGTTTGTCTTCATAAAGACTCGTTTTCCAGACGCTTCGGACAGCCTGAGACCAAACTGCGCGCTGCGAGTCACGGCTCCCGATCAGCTGATTACTCACATTACATATTCGTGAAATACGACCTTTGCTGTCACTTTTCGTGGCCTCGCAGAAGTTTTAGCTCAAATCTGAGTGTTTAGCAGTATCACATGATCAGGGACGGGCCTGCAGTTCCTCTGGCGTCCAGCAGAGGCGCCACAGTGAGTCAGTCCATGGACTCACGTGTTTCTGCCTCTTTGAGCTCGTTGTGTGTGTGTTGTCTTGTTGGGATGAGTTTCCCTGTGATCAGCTGTTGAAGCTCGCCGGCTCTCTTTTCCTAACTAAGGGAATGAGAGCGTGAAGTCACCCCCACCCGACAAACACCGTCGCTTTAGCAGCTCGATGTGCTGGTGTTATATAATCAGGTGGAGCTGGCTGAAGGAGCGATGTACGTGCTCTCCCAGTGCTCGTTATTCTCCTCCTCTTCCTCTGCGCTCAGCTCGGCTGAACAGCTCGACGCCTTCGGAAAAACATTAAAATTAAACAGGTGGTGCACAAAAACACAGGAAGAGTGAGTGGCAGCTGAAAGGATCCGTGGGTTTGTTTGGAAGTTGAGCGTGACGTCCGTCAGCTTCTGGCGCGCAGTGTGTCAGTCATTCAGCAGCTCTTGTCCCTCCTGGAGACGAAGACAAAGGTCTCTAAACGTTTCCCGGTGATGCTCGCGTTCCCTTCAGTCATCGTGATGCACAGGCATCGTCCAGATGTTGCCCCCTGAGAAGCGCCCCCTGAGACTTTCTGTGTAAGGATGGGCTGCTGGCCCCGGCTTGTTCCGATCAATAATCACATCCACTAATCTGCTGCATAATTAATGACTGTCAGAGTCTGTAAACAGCCGGCAGGTCAGCCTGCAGTCAGGCTGCTGTTAGTCATCTTACTGCCTGCCGTGTAACGTGTGGCGGTTCCTCCACGCAGACCCGCGCTGCTCCTGCAGGTTCAGGAAGGAACGCGAGGCTCTGCAGCAAACAGATGTTCCCCTGAGCTGGGGTCTGGAGCCAGATGTGAAATGTATTTCATGATGTTAGTGCTGCGCTGAGTTATTGACTCATTACTGTAAACTAACTGGAGGTTAACTGGTTACCAGCTGGTGTGTCCCTCAGGAGGAGGTGGAGACCAAAAGTGGAGCTAAAAGAAGAAATGCCTGTTTGTGTAGTGGATTATAATAACCCTCTCCTCCTGTGTGTGTGTGTGTGTGTGTGTGTGTGTGTGACTGCAGTGTGTACTGTACCTGTGGGCTCTGAAGGCCAACCATCCCACAACCCTCTTCCTCCTCAGAGGCAACCATGAGTGCCGACATCTCACAGAGTACTTCACCTTCAAACAGGAGTGTAAGTCTTTACTGTTTGTTCCACACACACCACCGTCAAAGACACACTGCTTATCTGACTGCAGCTGACCTCGGTGTGTGTGTGTGTGTGTGTGTGTGTGCGCGCTCCAGGTAAAATAAAGTACTCTGAGCGTGTATATGATGCCTGCATGGAGGCGTTTGACTGCCTGCCTCTGGCCGCCCTCCTCAACCAGCAGTTCCTGTGTGTGCACGGGGGTCTGAGCCCTGAGATCACCTGCCTGGATGACATACGAAAGGTGAGGCGTGTGATGTCACGAAGGGTTAGCGGGCTGAGCCGAGTAGATGCTGAGCAGTGACGTTAGAGAGATCCTGATGGTCTGTAAACGTCACTGCTCTGAATTCTCCGGCTACAACATTTTTCTTCTTTTCTGGATTTATTTCTAAACTCGTGAGCACTGATCGCTGCCCCTTGGCTGGCTTACTGGAGTTGGCCAATCAGAGGAAAGTGGGCTTTTAGGCCTTAAAGAGACAGGAGCTAAAATGTTTTTTCCAAACAAAGCTGAACCGAGGAGCTCGTTAAAGGGCCAGGAATGTGTCAATCAACAGTAATTATAATCTTATTGTGAGGCATGAGTGTAATTGTGCAGCACGCACGTCCTGCTGTATTCGGTTCACAATCAAAAAGATAAAAAAATTCTGAAACGTTGGTTTCCAGTTTGTTTTTAGGTCCTCAGCATGAGGCAGAGAATTCAAGCTGTGGGTGCTGCCCCTCTGCAGGCTTCCTGAAGTTAGCCAATGAAAAGAATCTGGGCTTTTAAGGACGGGGTTGGGGGAGGGGCATTAGAGAGCTGACAGCAGCTTTCAAACAGGAAGAAGTGAGAGTACATAAACATGGAAATGATCAGAGTTCCTTTTTTAAAGTGCGCTCAGATATTTAAAGTGAGGAGCAGACGAGCATCAAACCAGTTTAGGATTTCACTGATCGCAATCATTTCATTTATGGATTTATTTTCCCAGCTGGACCGGTTCAAGGAGCCTCCGGCCTTCGGGCCGATGTGCGACCTGCTGTGGTCGGACCCGGGGGAGGACTACGGCTCGGAGAAGACCCAGGAACACTTCTGCCACAACAGTGTCAGAGGCTGCTCTTATTTCTACAGGTACGAGCCTCCCGCGGCCGCCGCGGCGCCCGGGAGCCGGCGCTCCGTTAATCCGAGCTGATTAAAGCTTTTACAAACAATGGCTTATCTCTGGATAAGTGAGCGCCGGTAAATCCGCTGTCGCACACACACTGAAAATAAATATTAGCATTCTCTGCTCTGTCTTAATATTTGCTCTGAATTTGCAGCGTTGACGCCACCCGGAGGTCACGGCACAGCGAAAGCCTCCTAAGCTTCTTTTATCCGCCATTAGTTAGTTTCAGTAGCTCCACATTTAAAGGACTCATCACAGCGAGTGAGCGTAGAGCTCTGTGTGCCATCAGCCGTCTGGCCCTCATCATCGGAGCGACACACACCCGAGAGGGCGCGCGGCTCAGAGAGGGACTTAAACCCAGCTGCACTCACGAATGAGTGAACACAGGTCACACAGGTCAGAGGTCGCCTTTGTGTTTTAACAATGACAGAAAAAATGGCTGCAGGAGGTAAGAGGGCGCGACCTTCAGCACTGAAGTCAGACTCAGCTCGTCTCCGTGTGCTCACGAATCCACGTTAGACGCCTCATTATGAGGGGAAAATGTCCCGCGACCTCTGACCTCTGTCACAGTGTGCACGGTCAGAGATCTGTCGAAGGGCCGGCACGGGTTTAAACGATGATGGTGTGACATCACATGTCTCACACTCAGAGCAGACTCACAGCTTCGTGTAATTTGGGTTCTTCTTTGTCTCATCCGAAGTTTGTGTTGGAGTCGGTGGTCATGTGATTCATGTGATGCATGTTTGAGTGAATTAATATGCGAATAAAAAAAGAGCAAACGTCGTGATGAAACAGGAAGTGTGCGCTCCTGAGTCTGCAGAGGGTTTGGTGCTCGTGTCTGTGGGAGGCTGCTGGCTGTGATTTTCTGAAGTGAGCTGGCATTTCTGTGAGGATCTGATAGCAGCTCCTGCGTAAAAGCCCCGACCTTAATTAATCCTAATTTTAGCGCTTTCAGCATCTCTTGTCATACTTGAGTTTGAGCAGCGCTCTTAGCTGCCATGGTAACCGGGGCAGCCGCGAGCCGGGCCCGACGCTCGCCTCCGTCCGTGCGTCCGCCTCTCTGCGCTGTGATAACGAGCCGCTCCTTCATCACGCTCTTCCTCTCCACGTGTTTGTGTTGCAGTTACCCGGCAGTATGTGACTTCCTGATGAACAATAACCTGTTGTCTGTAATACGAGCACATGAAGCCCAGGACGCCGGGTGAGTCACTCCATCTGCCACTCTGATTCTGTCCTCTCGAAGCCCCGCTCTGTGTGTGTGTGTGTGTGTGTGTGGAGAGAAGGTGTGAATGAATCCAGGTGACTCAGTTTTTAGGCAGCCTCAGGTGGGCAGGAGAGGAACTGCAGGTAAATGCGTGTGCCGTCGGTCTCACTGCTGTTTGTGTCCTGCAGGTATCGAATGTACAGGAAAAGTCAGACGACAGGCTTTCCTTCTTTAATTACGATCTTCTCCGCTCCCAACTACCTGGATGTGTACAACAACAAAGGTAAGAGGACCGGAAACCATGGCGGCGGGAGGCGGGATGATGGCGTAGGGATGCTGATGTGTGTGTGTGTGTTTGGTCCTCAGCGGCGGTGCTGAAATACGAGAACAACGTGATGAACATCCGGCAGTTTAACTGCTCCCCTCACCCCTACTGGCTGCCCAACTTTATGGACGTCTTCACCTGGTCTCTGCCCTTTGTCGGAGAGAAAGGTGAGGTCGGAGGTTAAAGAGGAGGCCTGCAGACGGACCTGTGTGAATCTCCTGTGCTCACACGGAGCTGCTTCGCTCTGCAGACTTTGATGTTTGTGTGTTTTCTCTGGTAACCAATCGCAACCTGTTTTTGTGCCTCTGAACAGTGACGGAGATGCTGGTGAACGTGCTGAACATCTGCTCCGACGACGAGCTCATGTCCGAGGGAGACGACACGTGCGAGGGTACGAAGGCCTCTGACAGCTGTTTAGTTTCCACACGCGCTCAGTAAAGCTCAACCCGTGCGCCCGTCAGTTTGACACCTTCGCTCTTCCCGCCACATTACGGTCATGTGGTCACGAGGGCGTCGCGTAAACCTCCCACGGGAGCTTCACACGTCGTAGTTTCACAGTCTTCGTGTTTTCTCCTGTGAATTCTGGGTGCTTTTTGTGATGAAGTGCAGCTCACAGGATGTCGGACTGTCCTCGAACACACCGCCGAGGACCGCTTCTAAACGGCAGCGATAAAAGCTGCTCTCAGGTTCTCTGTGGTGAAGCTCTCTCAGTCGAGCTGCTTTAAAGTGGGCCTGTTATTGTGTATCTGCTGTTCATGGTAAACGAGTCCTAATGATGAGCTGTGTGAGCTCCGGCTGCTTTAAACCTTTATCACGGTCTGTATGATGTCATAGAGGAGGGATATCCCCGATATGGTCCTGTAAACACCAGAATCCACACCCACCTCAAAGCCCCCGTCACAGGGTGCTGCCCCTCAGCAGGCTTCCTGAAGTTGGCCAATGAGAGAGCCGGGCGCAGAAATGTTTTGTTTAGATTTGCTGAAGGCTGCAGGAATCCCAGCGCTGCGCCCGCAACATAGGCAGGAACAACAGTAGCGTGCCACAAACGGAGACTTCCTGTCGTTGCACAGCGTCGTGCTGCACGCTGTGATCCCTGTTTGGAGAACAACGAGAAGAATGGATTGAGACGAGGAGAGGAGGAGGCAGAGCTTGGTGTGCTGGCCAATAGGAATAAAGGCCTTAAAGGGAGCTGACCTTTCTTTGTCTCTATAAAAGGGCTTCAGTTCAAATATATAAAAGCACGAGTCTCTCGAGTCCTACGTGGTTAAAAAAAACGTTCTAAAAAAATTAAAACCATAACTCTCTAAAACAAACAGCAGCAGGAATCTGTGGATTGATCTGGGACTAGTTTCCCCGGCGTAGTAATCCGTGTTTGGGCTCAGCGTGTGTGAGTTAGTGTTAATGAAGTGCAGCGGCGCTCTGAGGTGTTTTATTAGCCGCTGGCGTCCCGGCTCTGCGGAGGCCGGCGAGCGGCCTTAAAAACACCTGCCGGTAGTATCTGGTGTGTTGCCATGGCGACCTCCAGCGGGTGTTTAACACTGAATGTAAATGAATCGGTGGCGCTGCGGCCCGGGAGGAAGTGAAACCCTGAGGGAAGGGGAAGTGTGGCGGCAACTGTTAGAGCGAGCTGGGCTGCCGAGGCTCGCCCGCGTCCTCTGATAGATTCTGTGAGCAGCGATGCAGCCAGGAGGAGATCCCTGCTGCAGGATCCATCACAGTTCAGCCCCGTCTGTCACGTTCCTGCTTTTATTAATGAGTCGTGTTCGAACATTTCAGCACATCTTTGAAAGGGTGTCAAGGACGGCTTTTCCTTATTTCCCGACACGGTTTCTAATAATGAGCTCGGTGTGTGTGCTCAGTAATCCCTGTGAGCCCAGAGCTCAGGCTGCAGACCGCTCCAAACGCTCAGTTTATCACAGTTTTTCTACTCCTGGGTCTGTATGATGTCAGAGTGGAAGCCCCGCCCACTGCTGTCTGTTTTTTATAGTTTATTGTGCCAGCAGTATGCTCGTGTTCATCCTGTTCCCCTTTTTGTGACACTTGCCCACTGAATTTACTCATTTTTTGCTTGTTCCTTCAGCTCAAATTAGCTTTCAATCAGTTCATAATTAGTCTACACATTTTAATAATTTGTGTGTCACTTGTTTGCAGACAGTGTAAATGTTCTTCAGTCCTCTTTCGGGCTCAGCAGGTTATTGTTCTCACTCTTTGCTTCCTGTCCTTTTGCTCCTCAGGTGGCGCTCCGGCTGTCAGGAAGGAGGTGATCAGGAACAAGATCCGGGCGATTGGAAAGATGGCCCGCGTCTTCTCTGTGCTCAGGTGTGTTTATGTTCCTGAAGGTTTGAGCCAAGTTTAGAGAAACTAAGACTAGTTTTAACTCTGAAACATCAGGTGAACGTCTGGAAGCTGAAGAGGATTTAAGTCCTCTTTAAAAGCACTTCCTGTATGATTCTTTTTTTCTCATCGCTCTAAAATGTTGAACAATGAGGTTGTTGGAGAATCGTACTTAGAGTTTTGCTCCACTTTGATTTAAGGCTAATGACTTTCTCTTTGGTTTACATTTGTCCTCCTTTGGTTCAGTGCAAGTGTGTCAGAATAATTTGTCCTTAAATGGTGACGGCACCTCATCTCAAGCCCCTCTTTGTCACTGAGCTGATCTCTATCCGGCTCTGTTAGCAGCACTTCAGCTTCTGTTTGCACTCTTAAACTGAGGACTTTCTATTCAGATCCTGAAATAAAAAGGCGGACTATAATAAATTCAAACGAAGCACACTCACAGCCAGGATCACAGAGATGATATAAAAATCTAACAGGAGCTCACGAGTGCTTTCTAAACAGGTTTGAATATTTAGAAATCTGCAGGAAATGGGCGGGGTCTTGGATAGCAGAAGCTTTCTGATTGGCTTTGGTTGCATTCAGGTGAAACGTCTGTGGTTTGGCACCAATTCTGTCCCATAGAATGACGAGGTGGTGCTTTCACACCTAACCAAGGCTAACGAGGGTGCGCTTGCTCGATATCGAGGTTTAGCTTCAGTTAGACGTATTTGGAGGAGTGACCTGTACAGTTAGAGTAATTTGGTAGTTCATTAAATGCATAAAAAAGTGACTGTTCTTTAAGATGTTAAAACATTGTTGATCCACAAATTAAACCAAGTAATCAGTTTGTTTAGAGGGCTGAGATCAGCCGAGTAGAAACAAACTGCAGTGTGTCGTCTGCGTACAGTGACGCTTCCTTATGCAGTGGGCCAAAGACTGAGCCTTGTGGAACCCCAGGAAAAATAAACTTTTATAGGAACTCCTGTTTACAAACATTTACTTAAAGGTTGCTAAATTTTAGAAATCATTTTTTAAATGAAGATCACTGCATGTTTGGTTTCATGTTTGAATAAATACAATAAAAGGACAAAACAGGTGACTTTAATTCCACTTTGGGCTTGTGGAGAGCAGCAGCACTCTAACCATGAAGGAGATGCACAGTGTAGGTCTTTATGGACCAGAGAGGTTTGGAGTTTCCTGAAGAACCTGCTGAGGAACATCCCTGAGATCTACATACCTTCAATCTGCATTTTTTTCCCTCCAGTGTGCATGCTAATCTGAGATAATAGACACTTAAAGGTTCCTCTTGTGCTGCAGAGTACCTACCCTGGAGCAGGAGCCAAAAAATGGCTCCAAATTTGGGGTTCTACCAACCCGGTCGGTTCCCAGTTTCTGTGATGTGGGCTCATAGGAAACACAGCAGGATGTATGAGTCGTTGCTTTATCACCTGGATAGTTAATGTGGTAAACCGTTGGTGAATCGGGTCACAAGTGTTCACGCCCTTGTTTCTTCTTTCAGGTGTGTTATTCTGCAGTTCTGCCACATTCAGACCTCCAGTGCGGAGGCTTTGGAAGTTCACTCTTAACAGATGTGCCTCCTCAGTGAAACGTTCGCGCTCAGCTGATCCGGACAGAAATGACGATGTTGTGTTTGTGTGTCGACAGAGAGGAGAACGAGAGCGTGCTGCAGCTGAAGGGGCTGACCCCGACCGGGACACTGCCTCTGGGCGTTTTGTCCGGAGGTCGGCGGACTCTGCAAAGCGGTGAGTGCGAACGCGCCCGAGCATCCCACCAAACACTAACCCAGAGTCCAGCTAACACTAACCGCCCCGTGCCTGCACTCACACCGAGAGACTAACCGCTGAGAAACCACCACCTCATCAGCACACAGCCGCGGGGAAATGTCAAGTGGTCTCCACTTCTACTGTGAAGGACCACTCTGTGCAGATACCTCCACCACGCTGCCCTTCAAAGACAAAGAGCTGCAGGGGGGCGAGGGGCTGGACTTCATCCAGAGCATGAATTTAATGCTTTTTATTACCAAATTCTGAAAGATGAACCTCACGCTCCTGGAGCTGATCACATAATACAGATCACTTCATCAGCAGCACCTTATTACAGGTTAGCTGTACCTGATTAACTTACATGTTTACTGAGGTGAATTCATATATAAATGAGTCACAAAAAGGGGTGAGGGGTCAGTATGACTGTTCAGTCTCCTGCTAAACTCCTCGATTATTTACTGATCGCTAGAAAATCAGAGGCTTTATTTTGACTTTAAATAAATTCAGCTAAAATAAATCGACACAAGAAACGAACTCTAATGTCGAGCCAGTGATTTAGCACCAGAGTCTCCGTGAAGCTCCTCCCACCTCAGTGCCTGCCGGTCTCGCTTATGTTTTTAACGCTCTGGAGGCTTGATGGGTGCTGATGGCCGACAGCCTCGGCTGACCTGATTGGTCTAAAGCGTCTGTCGGGCAGACTCTAGTCGAACACTTTAACCTCAGTGGATGCTCCTGATTTGGACGTAGTGGCGTAGACCTCGACCTTTCAACCCCCGCCGCTCAAAACGAAAACTCGTACCATCAGCAGCCGGTTTGGTCGGCGGCGGTGGGCGAGCTCCTCTCAGCTCGATGAGCTGCGTCACGTCTGGACGCCAAAATCTCGACCGGGTGAATTCGGAAGGTGTCGGCCGGTCGTCTTTCCGGGGCAGCGTGGCGGACCTCGTTAATCCTCCCGATGGCGACGTTAACCTCGGACTCTGTGGTCAGGATGGTGGGGGGTGCGGGGGGGTTGTATGATGATTGACTCCATGTTAACAGGACTGATAACGTGACTGACTGAATGCATTGATATATAACGTTCCCACTCTCTCTCCATTGGTTTTTTTGGCATGGCACTTCTACTCACGCTTACACAGCCACCGTAGAGGCAGAAGAGGCACGAGGTACGCAACCGATCTCCGACTCTCTGTTTACCTGTCTGACTCCTCTGAACTCACTTTCCCTTCAGATAGTTTGTGTTAGCCCTGATGTTCATGTTACTGAGTCTGAATATGAGGCAAATGTAAGAAAGCTGATTATTGAAGGTCTGTTTCTTTGTTTCATGCTGTCTTTGTCCCGTTTGAAGTAAGTTCCTCACCTTCTCTTTGTGTTTGCGATGATTGTGTTTGTGCAGCGGGTCAGAACCGAGCCAAAATATTCATATTTCATTAAAATATTTTTATTTTTTTAATGAAAGGATTTTTTTTTTTTAAGAAGCATTAATATCTGAAATGTTTCTGATGTAAAAAGAGTAGAAAATGTTCGGAGAGCTCATTGACAGATGATCTGAGGGGTTAAAGGTCATAAAACGATGCGTTTGTGACGTGTCGCTGCGGCTCTCTGACCCGGCTGCGCTGCTAACGAGTGTGTTGCTAACGAGCTCCCGTTTCCTCGCAGCCATCCAAGGCTTCAATCCGCAGCACAAGATCCAGAGCTTTGAGGAGGCCCGCGGGCTGGACCGCATCAACGAGAGGATGCCGCCCCGCCGCGACAGCAAGCAGCAGGAGGCCCCGCCCTCCCTCAACAACCTGCCGGCGAGCACCGGGCCCCCGGACAAGAACGGCACCAACGCTCAGGCCTAGACCCTCCCGCCTCCTCTTCCTCCTCCTCTCCTTCCTCGCCTCCTTTCCTCCCCCTCCCCCCGCCCTCCGTCGCGAGCGGCGGACGAGGCCGTTCGGTCCGAGCGACTCGCCGCGCTTAATTTATTTCATCATCGGTTAAATATCGTAGTTTCAGACTGAACAGGAAGAAATCTCAGCGCCGCTCGCCGTCTCCAATCAGGAGGCTGCTGGTACTCCACCACACCTTTATTTTCTTTGGAGCGAGGAGGAAGTGACGCTCATTCAAACGCTGTGTTCGTGCCCACACACACATGCAGACACACACACACGCAGACACACACACACACACACACACACACACACCCATCCTTTCTTATGCCAACAATAGTGTGACTGAGCTCCGCCGAGCGAGTATTTACATTTATAAAATATTATATGTATATTTTAATTGTTCCCTCTTTTCAATGTGATGTTTATTTTTTTTATGACATAGACTTAGGCTTTAACTATCCAGGTGGGGGCGGAGTCGAGCAGAGGTGTGCAGGAAGTGAAGAATAAGGAGTTAAAGGGTTATTCTGCTTCATTCAGGCTGAGTTTGCAGCTCGTTAAAGAGAAAAATGACTTTAATTAGTTTAATGTGCGGACGGTCTTCCACATTTCAGGAAATCCAGCTTTAAATGAACTTAAGCCAAATAAAATGTGCCGCGATGAAGGTCGTGAATATGGTGCTCCATAAAGAGTAAAATCAGAATTAAAGATCAGAAAATCTGAAAGGAAAAAAAAAAAAGCCTGTTAAAATATTTTATTATAGACGGTTTGAAAAAATAATAAATCTGAAAATATTCATAAAATCTTCACAAAGTGTGAAAAATTGAAAGAACGTTAAAGTGAAATATTAGAAAACTGTGGAAGCATCGACAGTCTGAAATCGGCAGATCTGTTGATCCGTTATTAGAGCTTCATGGAAGCTGCGGAGACCTCAGAGCTGAAACTGTGACCCGGCGGGTCGCCCTGATGCTCCGCCTCCGCCCAGTTTAAACGGGTCCGTTGTTGCTGGTTCAGGTCGATCAGGGAGGGGCTGGCGGTCTCAGTGAAACAGAAGAACCCTTCACTCACTCAGAGGAGGCGTGGGCGCTTCAGGTGTGCTTCAGGTGTGATGAGGACCTGCGTGGCTTTGATTTGACTGTTGATTTATTATTTTTGTGGGGTGGGGGCGGGTGGGGGTAGTTTCACTTT
>JAVDPK010002214.1:23234-57923 GCA_034780415.1 Cichlasoma orientale
TGACAGGCTAAAAAAAAAAAAAAAAAAAAAAGAAAGTGAGTGAAAAACCCCAAAGACGCGCACACGGTGTGGCTTCAACAAACGGCCCATCATCACCGCCCTGAGATCTTCTCTTAGGTTTCACTTTCAGTTATCAAAATAAATATTTCAATTAACAAAAGACGTTCTCTACAAAAACATAAACGACAACATTCATTAAGTGATCACAGAATCACAGAATTCTGACCAATCGCAACAGCCCATCCAAAATCAGAATCCTGGTGCTGCACCTGGCTCTGGGTACTGCTGGTTGTGGACTTGCAGGATCAGACATTTGACCGAGTTCCTTTGGTGCTGAACGCAGAGCGAAGAAGCAAAAGAAAGGCAGAAACAAAAAGCTCTTAAGCAGGACGTGAATTATTTTTGATTTACACCATCACTCCCACTTCTGCCTCTTAATGCAGACTTGAAATGGGACCATGAACCTCTAACATTGCAGCTGCTGGTCCTGAACATCAGCGGTTTCTGACAAATTTGCAACACCATGGGACGAGAACATGATGTCTTTTTGAAGAACAGTCATGCTCTGTACTTTGTTGCTCCCAAGACAAGCTCCCAGTCAAGCAGTGGAAAAACCAGAGAGTCACTGGTCAGAGCAAACAATCTGTGCATTACCAATACCCCCATTCCCCATGAACCACAGCCTACTGTCAACAAGATACGAAGCCTCAAACAGAGAAGCTTCAAGGTGCTGATGGTGGATGTTGCTGATCAAAGCAGGTGGACTGTTTTTGCATTTTTAATGGAAAGAGTGCGATTCCTGCATTAAAATTTTACTACAATAAGATACAGTGTATACATTAAGACGTCTAGAAACGTACTGAGAAATATGAAAGGGGAAGTTTTAACAGCTACCCATTAAAATATTTTTTTGCTAGCTCCGCATAAGATCAGTTAATGCAACAGCATCACATGGACAGCAGACTCGGTCTGCAGCAGTAGGGATAAGATCCCTCTCTAGATACCTGAATGGTTTTAAAGAGTCTGGTCAGTCAGGCAGGGAAACAACTCTGAAACATCATTTTATTCTCAGCAGGAAAGCACAACATTAGCCAGTCAGTCAACCAGTCAATCAACCTGAGAAAAGTGAGGAGAAGAAGCCCCTGACATTTCCCTTTCTGCTCAAAGCTGAATATTATTCAAACTTTGGGGAATCAGAGTACAAGCACAGAACAGGCATATAAATACACCTTTTTACTGTTCCCTCCGCCTTTCCCCCCCAAAAGTCCCTTCAGTGCTTCTCCCCCGTTTTTCTCCTCTTTCTTCTCTCTTCTTTCCCTCCTCCCCTCTCCCCTTGTTATCTCTTCACTCGTCCGTGACATCTCTCGCTGCTTTCTGATGCTCCGTCTGTCGCCCTTGGATGATGGATGGGGTGATGGACGCTCAGTTGCCACGGTAATTTGATGGATGGTTTAGCAACTGATATGAGCACCGAGAGGGCGCACCAGCGTATACTAAGGCACTCTCCTTCCGGCGTCTGTGGGTCCTTGACTTTGAACTCAACAGGCCTCAGACAGTCACTGCTCTCTCTGTAACAAACACTGCTGACCTGTGAGTCAGGCACCACACATCTGTCCAATCACACCATCGCTTCTGCTGATGACACCGCTTTGATGAAGTGATGCAGAACAAGGACAACAGACTCTCTCAGTGCCAACAAAATAAAACACAAAAGGAGGATTTCTGACTTTAGAAGGACCAGAAAAAGAAGAGAAAGCTAGACGAGGGATAAGCTGTGCGCGATGAAGGAAAACACCGCCCATTCTGCCCTGCTTCACACTTCATCTTCTACGTGCATCATATATGCACCACATGTACACGCCGTGCAGCTGCTGACTGAGATCACAACATCATGTTCTGAGCCTGTACAGGCAGCTTTATATTGAGTAGAGAGTGCTACAAATGCAACATTAAATTATGCTAATACCTCACACATCAGGGTTGACAGTATTTCTGGTGGAAAGTTAGGACAATGCAGAGTTACTAAACCATTTCCACCTTTGCATGATTCGCACATTCATATGCACATGTATTGGTCCAGTCTGGGGTTTAAACTGTGGATTCTTGAAAGTCATGTGACTTTTGGCACCACCAGTACCCGCAGAGCCACTGGCCGATTCGGCCCCCTTTTGCCAAACGATTGTGCGATGAATTCATAAACTGCTGTCAGAATGTGTTGCAGGCATTTTTTGTGTCCATGAACAGAAATGAGCAGATTAAATTGTGTGAGGCTGCAGGACTGTGCTGAAACTACACTTATAAGTTTCTTAACTCATTTTGAGAATGTCAATAATATTCGGTGGCCTGTGGAGGTAAAACTATCCAATAAGCTGAGAAGCAAGAAGTGGAGGGACAAAAATCTATTTGGTGGTTTCTCCTCTCTCCTGTCGGTGAGCTTATTCCTCAGACTTCTCAACAAGGATCTGAAGGAAGTTCTGATTTCCAAGTAAAGAGAAGGTAACCAGTTCAAGCATTAAGCCTTACAGTCACTTTTATCTTTTTTTTTGGCATGTATGCATTTTTTGAGAAGCACTGGCCTGTCAACCAATAGGTACCCCCATTAAATCGGGACAGTTGTAAATTCCCGAGCAATTTTCCCATCAGAAAGCTTTTGTCCTGACAGACTGCTGAAAGACACTTAAATTGTTTCCCAAGAGCAAAATTAGCTGGGCGAGCTGCATCTGCAGCCTCCAGATCAAAGAAAGCAGCAGCAATGAAACAAGTTCTCATATTTAAACCGCTCAACACTGTTGTTCAGTTTACTTATTGTGCTCTGTGTGCTCCGTCTCTACCTGCACAGGTGTACCCTGCCTCTCACCCTATGACCACTGGGATAGGCTCCAGCCCCCCCGCGAACAGGGTAAGCAGGAGAGAATGGATGGATGGATATTGTGCTTTGCTTGTATACTATTACTACAAATATACTAATAAATATACTATTACTACTACTACAAGCTATCACTGCCTCTGTAGGCATACTGTCAGCAGCCATGCCCTTCATTTTTAGCCTCAGCAGCTCCATACCTTAAATGCACCCCCCCCCCCCACCCCAAACTGGTGGAGCTGCATGCATTTAAATCCACTCTGTTAAACTTTAAACTAATCGATGTCACACAAATACCACATTTTAAAGAGACCTTTTATCATTTTAAAAATTAATCTGACCTGCAGTTAATTGTCACTGCTGGACATTAATGTGACCTTTATTATTACTATGGAATGTAAATGTGACATTTAATATTATTAGAGAAGTTTATGGTAGACAGACACCCCAAATTTTATTTTTTTCCCCTTCCAGCTTCCTTAATCATAGAGCTGAAAAATGTCTGCCCGTGTACTGAAAGCAGCTTCATTACTGTTTTATTACAGTGTAATATTTATTTTTCTTTAAAAAAACACAGATTGTAATTTTATAGTCTTAATATTGCAGAGCTTTAAACATAATTAGCATTCATGCAATATTGCTTCATTGTAACACGTTAATGTGACATTTATCTATCAGACTGCAGCCAATAAACAACTTCACCGTCATTTCTAATGCTGCTGAGAAAAGTTGCAGATGCACAGCTGCTCCATGTGTCCTTATCGCTACTCCTTATTTTCCATACTACGTGTTTGTGTAGTTTGTACTTTACATCTGCACCTCCCGGGAGATTATTTCTGCATGAGGAACACACAGCCTTATAAAAAGTCTTTACCACAATCCAAACAGACCACAGGCTGTATGTTCACAGTGATAAAGGGACATATCACCCACAGCAAAAATGTCACTCACAGATGTGTTTTTAATACTTTTTGGACAACAGTGGAGGCCTATGGCACAGAGCAACATGCTGCATGGCTTTGAGTGCACTGCTACTGTATATCTCACCCTTAAAATGAGCTTTAAACATAAATAATTATTGTGAAAGCAATAACACTGATTTATACCAGCCGACATGTTTGGTGCCGGTCCAGTTTAATTAAGGAAGGTTTTTATGCATAGACTTGGTACAGTCCAAACAAAACATTAACTCTGCATGTTGGAAAACGGCTCGTTAGAGACGGACCCTTCCTGCCAAAACCTGCCACTGACTGACACTTTGTGCATCCATGTTGGCCACACCTCTGGGCATTCACTTTGAACCCCCAGCTACATAAACCTGGAGATCATCATGATCAGTCACAGTGATCACAGTTCAATACATTTGTATTGATATAGTGTCAAACCACAACAGTTGCCTCAGTGCACTTTATATTGTAAACACAGAGTAAACCCCAACAAGAAAGATTAAATACTGCATGTATAGAAACACCAGGCAAATCTGACAGAAAACACTTCAAAAGTTTGGTCACTTTACTCCAAAATATTGTTTAAAATATGTTTTTTTCTTCCAATCAATCACATTTTACTACTCATATACAAAGCTCCATTAAAGCCTTAATGCAAAGCGCTGACACGACCAAAATCTCCGTTTGACCAACGATTGCTGAACAAACACCACAACCACTCATTTGTGTTATGGATACGGTTATCAAAGAAAAACAATAAGTGCACTTACCCACATCTATACAGTGATAACCACACGGTTGACACTGTCATGAAAACACTGACCATGTGAATAAGACTGGCTCATGTGTTTCCCCAACACACAGTCACTCCCAGCTCGTCACAGATTCTGGGCCAAAAATCTTCATAACAATCCGAAATCTTATCTTCAGAGGATGCAACCGGTTTGGGTTAAAACACAGACTTTCACAGCAAAAAATATGCAACAAAATGCAAAACTTTTTCCATCTCCAAGAATCTTCTCCAACATTTAGTTAAGTGTCCATGAGTGTGACACACTCCTACAGGGCCACGCTGCACAATAAAAGTCAGAGCGGTACTCGGTGCATCACAAAGACGAGCTGGCAGGTTCTGACCGAGCGCTGTGCCATCTGACCGGAGTGAGATGGATTAGTTTTCTGGTTTGGAATGTCCTGCCAGCTTTTCCATTAAGGAATTCTCCCATTGATTTCCATTTAGATTTCCATGCCGCTCTCTTATTATGTCTCTGGTTTAATATTAGAGCATGTTAACAATGTCTTCACTATGATTATAGTCATCAGTGTAATATGATTAGCGTTACAGAGCATTTGCAGAGACCATTAATGTCGTCATGTATTATTTATAACATTAATGTAATGGCATCAATATGGAAGATTTACATAAACTTTAATTAGAATATCTGCCATGCTCATGCAAAATTGATGACCTCTATTATGTCTGTAAAACACTTTTTTAAAATATATTTTTAGTTATTATTTTTGTACATTTCTGTCATCCATAATACTGAAAACGCCTTTCGTAATCTCGGCGTGACAGACCTTCACTGTCTCGAGCGGTTTTGTTTGCGTCTTGCTGAAGGCAGATGTGCTGCAGACAAAAAGCGGCTCCATTCAGATTCCAGCAGTGATTAGTTGGTAGATAAACACCAACAGGCTTTGCTTTATGGCGCTGCCAGTGGGTGAAATGACAGAAAATGGAGGAATAACGAGCTAAATGGCTGAAAGATGGAGGTTTTATTGAACCGGGGTCTGTGCGCAGTGGGTCATCACACACGCTGTTTTGTTTGTTTGTTTGTTTTCTGTCAGGCTTTAATCCTCCCTGAAGGGAAAGCGTCTCATTACAGGAACAGAGATTCTTACGGAGGCGCATTATGCTACACCACAATGCGGCACAAAAGACAAACAGCTGTTTTTGAAGTAGGTGAAGAAAGAATTTTGTGTGTGACAAAGACGCCTGGAAGTGGCCCAGCCTAGCGGATGTGTTGGTGCCGCTCAGATGGTCTGAGAGATGGAATCCTATCTTCTAAGCGCTCGCTGCGAGTGTTTGTTCCATACTGATTTTTTTATGACCATAACAGCTCCTTCAAGTGTTTCCTACCAACATTAGTTTTTAAGCATCCACTGCGCGCTAAGCCGAGCTTTATAATTTTCTGACCCATTACGTGGTACGCGAGCCTGCGAAGGAGTGTCAGTAAATAGCCACGGCCCTGCTGCTCGCTGCTGTTTACGGTTCTGTTTGTCGGCTCTAAAAATCTGGTTAAGTTCTGAATATAGCATCATTATTTTTACTGCCACTGCAGTATAAATCTTGTTAATGCATTTTATGCCACTGCTAATCAGGCTTGCTAATGCTACCAGCAGCTATGTGTGAGAAAAACAAAATGAGGCTATGGTTAGGCAGTGGCGCTTTGTACTTGGCACAGCAGCTGCTACCACAGTTGGTCTATGAAATAAGACCTCCTATTGCCAAACAATAATGTGATTAGAGGCTAAAAAGAAACGTTATTGTGCAGTTCCTCTATAACGAACAATTGCTCAGTAATATATTAGAAGCTGGACCGCCACTTTGCCAAAGTTCGATTACTAATTGACCAGCGGGCAGAGCCAATATTTAGAGGCCTGGCCAGGATGAGCTCAGCATTTATATTTGGTGGCACAGAAACCGATGCGTCAATATGTATTTTTTTTTCCCTTTATGACGAATCACTGGAGACTAAATGGTTTGGTCAGAGGTGCACAGTAATAACTGAAATAACTGAAGCTCATAGGATGGTTCCAACAAGAATGCACTGCAAACTTGAAAAATAGAAGTTACTGGATAAAACTGCAGTTCTGTGCGTACTGCGTTAAGTAGCTTCATCATTAGTCATGTCAGGGGATGAAAGCGATGACCAGGAATATATTCCATGTTTAAAGGAACCGCTGCTGCAGCAAAGCCGGGACGCAGAACTGACAAAAAGATGTTATGGAGTTGATCAATGGTACGAGTGCCTGAAGCTTAAGGGAAAGGGTAAAAATCATGGGAGTTAGAGAAGTATAATCTCTACAAATACCTGCAGTAAAGAATTTAGCAAAGGACAAGATTTGTTGTTGTTGTTGTTTGGACCCAGGCGCCTCCTTTCCCCCCGCGTGCAGCTGCTGAAACAAACTATCGTTTGACAATTATTTCACTTTTTTCCACCTTTTTCAAACTTTTCTGCATTTGTAAACTTGGCCTGGAAATCGACCATCAATACCGAAAACGCCAAATATCGATTTCCAGACAGCTGGAATATTTATCATAAAATAAAATAAAAAAATCCAGGCGATGTATGAGAGCCGTTCTAGAAGTACAGGACATCGTGAATTTGTTGGAAATGATGTCCCCATGATTTTTTTTTTCTAAATTACGCTTACACAGAATGAAATGCAAACCTAGCTGGTGAAAAAGTGGTTCCAAAATATTATTTCAAATACAAAATAGCTTTTCAGAACCCCCAAAATGTCCTGACTTAATAACCAAATTGCATGTCAGGTATAAGAGTTAAGATAAGGTATGAACCCACTTTTTCTTTTGATTTTGTTGTTACAATTGTTAAACCAACTTATTTGGCATCAACAATTATGCACTGCACGTTGTGTCCTACAACATATGTGTTAGTGAAACCTATGCAGCCCCCAGAAGGAAGTCAAAGCTGTGACATAAAGAGGAAGTGACACGACTGAGTCGTGCCCTCTTTGATAAATTTTCTATTTTTCCAGTCTTGTAATGTTTGAAGGTGTCGCTCTAACAGTGCAATCCGCAGCTTCCTTCCTGTTTTATATAACTATGTTTTTATCCTGACGTTCAGCGTCCGTTCCACAGCTAACATCTTTTTAAAACAGATCCTGGAACTGATCTGCAGCCCTGTTAAATAAAACAAAATATTATTCAACTAAATTTCTGTGCAGTAAAAGTGTGTAACTACTGAAGGGCCGGTCAGGCTTAATACGTCCAGTCTTATCTGAATCAGTATTCAGGATGAGTGTGACCAATTTAACGGAATAAACAATATTTTTAAATTGTTCCGGGTTCCAGAACATCGGTAACAGGATCAGTAACAGGATATCACAACTACTAAAATGTCATTAAGTGTACTTTTGATGTATCTATTGTTTGACTACATTTGTTTCCAAAGCACCAATCATAGCACTGACAATACATTCAATAAAAATGAAGCTACTGAAAGTAAATGTTGCTTTTTTTGTATTTTGGTGCAGTTTTGTTAAAAATCTTCAGTAGAAGGTGGAAAATAATCTTCAAGCTTCTCCTTACAGCAAACACACCCTGAGGAAACGCCGGCTTTAACCTCGCCGATCAATTAACCGTCATTAACAGGTTCTCTCTCCCCGGGGCAGCTTAGACAGAACGGTTTAACTTGAAGATTCTGGTTCTGTCCTACAGCTGTCTGCATTATGATTTAGCACTTGGAATTGCATCATTTATACACAGAATAAAACATCTTGCTCTCAGTCCAGCGTTCCTACAGACGCTTCCCTTTTCTTTCTGCAGTTTTGAGGAGGAAGGAAGAATGAATGTTTCTGTCAGATGAAGCTGTTTTATCACTTATGAAGGGGACAGAGGGATGTTTTTGTCATATAAAGCTGTTCCTTTCGGAGGTTTTGGAGGAGGAGGATGGAGGGATCCGAGGATTAATGTTTCTGTCAGAGGAAGCTGCTCTGCAAACAGACAGCAGCCTCTCCACTGCCTTCAGGCTGAAACAAGGATTTTAATATAAGTGTGATGCTGTAACAGAGACACGGAGAGCGTAGCCAACAACTGTTTGTAAATATAAAAATATGCATGTGCTGCTTCCTGGATGCATTTCATGCCCAGCACACTTATTGTCTGTAAATAGAACCATAACCTGTTCTTTTTAAAAACACATCATTCAACCAAGACAATCTCACTCTTAATCTGAAATCTGTCCCTTCACAGTGTTCAGGACGATTCTGGCGGCTGATGTGATGCAGTCGACATGAATTATCTTGCTTCAACAGCACGCATACGTTAAAGGAGAGAAAAACCATTCATTCAACATTTACAGATGGGAAAGTGGAGGGATTTCATCAGCACCACTGCCGGGCCCATTTTCTTCTTCACAGTTTCCTGACCAGAGCGCGAGTGCCATTATTCTAATCACTGAATTATAATTAACTCCCTAATTGTTCCTTCTTTGCCACTGATGTACAACAGGTTTTCACTGATTCTTATTGTGTAATTTAATTTTTTGTTTGGCGTAATTGCAATGTGATTCTCATTGAGCTGCAGGTGTCATTTCAAAGTGAGAGATTTGTCTGTGGGGATAACAAGGGGAGGGAAGTTAAACTGGCTACAAAGCACAGGAAAGACCACCAGAGTAAAACAGGAAGGCGGGATGACACGCGCGGGAGTGCAGACGATGTCAGTCAAACCGCACATACACAGGACATATTTGGGGTGAACACTAAACAGAATCTGATTGTTAATTATGATGATTGTGGCATCCAGTTATTTTTGTTCTGCACTGGTTTTCACGATCCATCTTGCTTTATGAATCCGGTGCATCTCACCAGCATCTATCTGAACATTCTCGTCCAGGGTCGTAACATAATGCCCCCTTTTTTCCAGCTGCCACCCGTGTGGGTGTCTTTGGCGCTGCGATATGCCGGCTGCTAAGAGATAACTGCCCAATTTTAGAATCCCACTGAGGATACAAGGAGTTACTGATCAACTGTGTTCAGTATTTAGATATCCTTATTCATCATGATCATTTGTTTTGCCATAATTGAGCATCCACACATTCTGACCAGTATATACTTGGAAATCGCTCCAGGAGTCAGAGGCATGAATATGTTGACACACAAATACACACGCACCCCAAGTCCGCCTGAAATTTGGCATTTTGTGAAGCCAAAATGCTTCTCCCGAAACAATTCCATCTGTCTCCAGTGTTTACTGTACTTGTGCGCTACTTTGTGTTACTGTGCTCTGAGCAACAACCAGCTGCTCCAAACAAAAGACCCTGGTGACATTAATAAAGTTGCATGTATTGTATTTTGTTGTATTGTTTAACCCCATATGTCCTCCCTATTTGAGTCACAGGATCACCAACAACACTGTAATGTCCGCTGGGATGGCGCAGCGAGCAGAGCTCTGCCTCACACTCTGTTTTTAGCAGCAGCACAGAGTGTCGGTTTGTTCGTCTCCCTCGCCTTTTGTGCTTTAACCACTGAAGCTCGAGGCTATGTTTTAAATTTACACCTGTTAAGCATCCCCAATTTCAGGTAGCAGCTCCACGACTAATGTCAAAATGAACAGACTTTCCACGTATAGCCAAGAGACACCAGGGAGAAAAACTACTCTAAAAACACATCCTCCTATTTTAAAGTCAGACTGATGTTTGCAAAAGAAAAATATATGGTGGAGGAATTAAATAAAAATACATCAGCAAACACTGATGTGACGGCACTTAAAAATTCTCAACAGCAGATCTACTAAAGTGTGAGGCATTAAATTCAGAAGGATGTACTAATAAAGGGTCATTGGAAATGAAATGGATGGACGCGATTGACGGTCAAAGTAAATAATAGTGTGTTGGCAGTGTTTCCCAAGAACAATTACACTGTACCTGATTCAAGCAAGTAAAAACATTCTGATCCTTTAACACAGCTATTCAATCATCGCTGAGTCGTTTTATATAAAATGACCTGAACCGGGTCAGAGTGCAAATTATTTATTTTGTCCTTGCATGCATACAATCTACAGACTCTTTATTTACCGCGGGCCCGCCAGTGAACTTCAAAAGTTCAAGTTTGCAAGTGCTGGCTAAGAACTCTCGCCCGGCATACAGCGTCCATCTGTCACACACAGCTCTCGACCCTTTGGCTGGTTCCTCAGATGAAGTAAACCTGGTTACATTGCTAACGTTGAACGGAACTAAAGAACGAGCAGTGTCACCTCAACCTTTGAACCTTTAGCCTGAGAGACATCCAGTCTGATTGCTCCAATACTGCATTGTTACAGAAAGCCAAAAGGGAAGACATGTACAGGCCTTTAGTGGACTTTTTTTTAATGGGCTAAAAAGAATTGGGATTTAACGTTTTAGATTTTATGCTAATTATTGGTGCAAAACAATATTTTTTCCCAGGGGAAAAAAAAAAGTGGATTCAGTGGATTCAGACAACAAAATTTTGGAGGCAGGCTCCAGAGGAACCTGAAGGCGTAAGGCAAGGCTGTCTGCTCTCTCCCACACTTGGGACTTTGAGGGTACCATGAGCATAGGAGGCAGAAAAGTCACCACCCTCCGTTTTGCAGATGATATTGAGGGACTAGCTGGAACAGAAGACAAGCTGGCCAGTTTGGTGGAACAGCTGGACACCACAACAGCAGCCTACGGCACGGACATCAGTGCTGAAAAGACCACGCTGATGACTATCAACACCAGCAGCATCAGTACCAACATCAAGATCAACAGCCACACACACTTCAAAATGTGCCCAGCTTCAAGCACCTGGGTGCATTCGTAATGGACAAAGGATCCAAAGTCCCTGCCAGAAGAGCACTGGCAACACTCCCACGACTCAAGCCCATCTGGAAGGACAAAAACATCAGTCTGGCCTCAAAAGTAAGACTGATGAGTTGATGACTGATGATGTCCTTCCTTCAAAAGTAAAAGCCCAGTTATTTCTGGTTTGGATAGCTGTGCTCTGCTGGTTTGGACTGAACAACCTCACCAACTGGATAGCACAGTACGCCCAGTGGGTCATGCCTCAAGTCCAGCTGGATGGTGTTTTGGTCAAGCTTTAGAACTGTTTGGCCTCCCAAACAATTTCAGGGGTAGGTAGTTGGGTGGGGTTGGTTAACTACACCTTTGCCAAAGGCTCTACTTCTGAACAACTAGTGTGATTGTTGGTGGGGCGACTTAGTCTCCAGGCACCTCAGTCTGTCTACTGATTGCACCAACCCAAGAAGCTGAGCCAGCCGGGCCCAATCACCAACAATAAAGAACTCCTGAAGGTACCGCCAACAAGTCCATGGGATACATATACGCGCCTTTGTTTTCCTTCATCTGCTTGTGGTGAATATGAAATAACGGCAGCTTTATTTTGTGTTTTTGGTGAGCAAAAAAAGAAACCTGACAAAAATAAAGATTAATTTATTCATTACAAAGACCAAGGCAAGCCTGGCTGATTCCTCCCTAACACTCTACACACAAAACACTCTTATACACACACACACACACACACACACACACAGTGTTGGAGGCTGGTGATGGTTATAAATGACCCAGATAGGATTTGTCATTAAAACAGCATTTCACCAAAATTATCTTGCAGTAACAAGAAGACACAGGCGGAGACCGTGTGTCTGTGTGTGTGTGTGAGTGAGAGAGAGTTGGAGTGCTGTCCTTGAGGTTCTGGCAGACGAGATGGATGAGCTGTAATTACACTGATAGAGTGATGATCAGAGGAGAGGAAGAAAAAGAAGAAGGAGTAGGCGAAACAAGGTCGTGCATGTATTTGTCCTTGTGCGAGAACGCGGATGTGTGCGTATTTCTGCTTTAAATGTTATGGCTATTAAAGGATGATGGGATAACAGGCAAATGCAGATTTGACTTTCAAATCAGAAACAATAGACATGATAGATCAACACTAAAACCCAGAAACTGTGAAAGGAGATGGAAGAACAGGCCTGTGGGTGGACTTCCTCAACCACAACATTTGGCTGCAGTTCATCGGTCCTGTTCTGGGAGCCGACACCGCACCAAATCTGGTCCGAGTGCTTATAACGTGGGCTGATTCTTAAAATCCTTTTCAAAAGGCGCACCTTGGAAGGTGTTTGGCCCTCTTGGATGTGGACGGAATTATGAATGAAGAGTTGTACGGTCAGATTTTGATCCACCATTCGAGACCATGTGAAAAGCGTGTGACTGGCAGTGGCTTCATTTAAAACCAACACCTTAATCCAAACCGCCGCCATCCAAATTTGGCAGCCACAGACAGTTCACGGCTCTCTCAGATTTGGCCTCCCAACACACCCAGTTATAATGACACAACTCCAGTGAGGAAAAAGCATGTAATAAAAGCGCGTCGACCTGTAAGGAAGCAAGCTAATTATCTCTCATCTCAAGACACCAAAATGTTATCTCAAGTTCACATCTTAATTTCCATGTCATCCCCAGATAAACTTTCCAATCTCACTTAATTACAACATCATTCGGATATTAAACTGTAATCTCTATATTTAGACTAAATGATTTTAACTCAGTAGTCCTGACGCAGCAGTGTAAGCACAGCATTAGCTCGAGATTTTAAGCGCTGCTGTCTTGCGGCAGCACGTTTGTGTCACTTTATCAACATGACAAACTGTGTACGTGTCAACCATGACGTTATCGCCTCATATCTCAAGGTAAGAAGGCGCTTGTGTAATTTGTTGCTGAAAGAAGTACTCTAGTGATTCGGTACTCTGGCTCTAAAGATGGACACACATGACAGTGAGCTCAGCAGAGGAAGAGCCAGCAACTAAACTGGGTCTTTTTCTTAGCATACGCTTATTTATTGGTGCTTCATTTTATTTTTCCCAATACGTCTACACAGTACCAATCAAATGTCTGCACAGACCTGATTTCTGACCATTTTCTGCACTGTAGTGGATAAAATAACAGATGGGACAAAAGTGTTAACAAATCAAACTTGGTTTTAAACTTTAGGTTCTCAGAAAAACCATCTTCGGTTTATAAAGCCTCTGCAAAAATACAACCAGCTTCAAGAGGTCGTCTCCTGGAGTTTCTCCAACAGCCTTGAAGACGTTCCAACACACACTAAGCACTTGGCAGAAGGGCGTCTAAAGGAGTGGAACCGCCCCCCCTTGAAGTATAATTGCCCCCCAAGGTCAGCCTCACAATGCGCAGTGCTACTGGACGACAACATGGAAAGCACAAATGCTTGAAAGTAACTACAGCACTTTACTCAAGTGCTGCACTGCGGTCCAGTTACATTTATACTTGAGCTGTGCGTAAGAGGGATCCAATCACCATAAAATCAGAGTAGACCGGCGTGAGTCACGTTTGAAAATACTCCACTGCAACTTTCTCCTGATTGCCCGCTCCTCTGTAAACAGAAGGTCTGAACAGCAGGTGAGTGGAGCACACCTGAGATGATCACGTAAGGATGATTCTCTGTACGACATCACAAAGAACTAAAAGTTACAACAACAACAAAAAAACTGTGTGAAACTTGTTTCAAACTCTGGCCATGTTTAATATGAGCATTAATCATTGTAAAAATATTACTACTACTATTACTACTACCTACAACTACCTTCAGTTAAACAGGTTCGTTTTTTATGACAAACAAAAGTATAAATGAAAAGAAAAGCATTATTAATTTATTAAGTCTGTCAGTTTGTGATATAATATATAATGAGACACCCGGGAGTAGTACACACAGTAATTAAAATTGTGGGAAAAGTGGCCCACTCATTAATGAATAACCAACTGTGATGTAATCATATAATGAAGTACAGCTACTTTTACCTCAGTAAAGGATCTGAATACCTCTTCCACTGTTCTGTTGTGCAGCCATATTACCTGTAGCAGGGCACAGGAGAGCCCGGTGTTCCTTAAGCCAATTTTCAATGCCGTCTTTATTTCTGATTGAATTTTTCTGATTTCCCACGGGCCGTCCGGGACTGCTTCTTGATCCCCTGTAAGCTGCCGTTTAAAAAGCAAACAAACCTGGAATCGCCCCTGCTTCTTGGCTGCTTCTCCTTCACTTTGCCGTCCAACTCGTCCCAAACCATCACATCTGGATTAAGACTGAGTGACTGTGGAGGCCAGAGCTGCTGCAGCAGTACTCCGACACACATTATCTGACCGTCATGAGTGACTGATGGACTGGTTTTAAATAAATTAACCTGATATTGCTTTTATACAGCAATGCCTTAATCCTGAATTCCACCAACTTTTGCAAAGGAGCAGTTACTAACTAAAATCCACTATATGTAAGGACCTCATAATGCTGGTTACAATATTGGCAACAGTATATCGAGAGGGCAAACGCCGGCTGCTGTTTTCTGGTTTGATTACACTCTTTGCTTCGACATAACTCCATATGTTCGTTCTTCCGTGTCTTCAGGCTAGTTCTACAACATCTCTTGACTGAGTGGGTTTGTCCAACCTTTTGACTGAATGGATACACTGATAACACACAGCTGTTTGGTTGCATGGTTTTAGTTTGGTTACACATTTGTGGCTCATTAACCAAAGCTGGAGCCAAAGGCATGGATTTAGAGTTTGAGCAGTAATCTCTCAGCAGAGAGCAACCTGGAATAACAAATTAGGGAAAGGAGACAACAATGCATCAGGTCCGGGGCTTGTTGAGGATGAAGCATCACTGCCAGCTACACCACCTGATATAGCAGACCACAGAGGGCAGCTTTATGGCACCTTCACGATATTCAAACTCACGATAAAACAAGTATAACATCTGTTCACATCCTAGATACTTTGGGCTTGAATAAAAGGCAGAACCTGGATGATGAACAGTCCTTTTATGATAATATTTTGTCCTGTTTTACAGAGTTCATTACAAGTTTGATTAATTTTTCTGGAGAAAATTTACTTGTTGTTAAAAAAAAAATAAAATCAGGGTAGAAGCTTTAACCCTGATAAAACCCCAAAGCACCCAGACTACAACACAGACATGCAAAGTCTATGCAAGAGGTGGAGCGACCCAAGTACACGCTGGTCAGCGCGTGTAAAGGAAAATCCATGTTTAATATTTAATCAGAGAAAAATTTGTTCCGGGTCATGAAAACCAATCAGCAGAGATTCTCTCCTGATAACGCTAAGAATCAGAAATGAAGGACAAGTTGAGCGACTCCCCTGCAGCTGAAAGGCTCGACTGTGCGTTTAGATGGAGGCGGGAAAGAAATCATAATTTTACTACAGCTTGTTTTACTCCTCCTCCTCCTCCTCGTCCCGCTGCTCGTTAGGGGAAAATAATAAGAACAATTTTTGAAAAATGGCTGAACATTTGTAGCTCAGTCTGGGTACTTGTTGACCATCATGTGATGACTCTGGGGATTCAGGGCTTCAATGTCATTCAGATCCAGTTCGCCTATCAGCCCCGCCCGGGAGTTGAGGACGCCATCATCTACCTGCTAAACCGAGTCTACGCTCACCTGCACAAGCCAGCCAGCACTGTGAGGGTCGTGTTTTTTGACTTCTCGAGTGCACTCAACACCATCCGGCCTGCTCTTCTGGGTGACAAGTTGACAGTGATGCAAGTAGACGCCCCCTTGTGTCCTGGATTGTTGACTACCTGACTGGCAGACCACAGTGTGTACACCTGCAGCACCTGCAGTGTGTCTGACAGAGTGGTTAGCAACATTGAAGCCCCACAGGGACCTGTCCTCTCTCCCTTCCTCTTCACCCTCTACACCTCTGACTTCAGCTACTGCACAGAGACCTGCCATCTTCTGAAGTTTTCTGATGATTCTGTCATAGGTGGATGTATCAGCAGGGGTGATGAGGATGAGGGCAACGGTGAAGGACTTTGTCACGTTGTGCGAGTGGAACCATGTAGAGCTCAATGTGACAAAGACAAAGGAACTGGTGGTGGGCCTGAGGAGGGACAAGGCACCGGTGACCCCTGTGTCCATCGGGGGGTCAGTGTGGACACTGCAGAGGGCTACAAATATCTGGGGGTGCATATTGACAACAAACTGGACTGGGCTAAGAACACTGATGCCCTACACAGGAAGGGCCAAAGTCGCCTATTTTTTGAGGCGCCTGAGGTCCTTCAACATTTCCCGAACTATGCTCAGGATCTTCTGTGAGTTGGTGGTGATGAGCGCCATCCTCTATGCTGTTGCATGCTGGGGCAGCAGGCTGAGGGCAGCAGACGCCAACAGACTCAACAAATTGATCCACAAGGCCAGCGAAGTTGCGGGAGTGGAGCTGGACTCGCTGATGGCAGTGTCGTCCACCCACTCTATGACACAGTGAGGAGACACTGGAGCACTTTCAGTCCAAGACTCATCCCACCAAAATGCACCACAGAGCACCACAGGAGGTCATTCCTACCTGTGGCCATCGAACTCTATAACTCCTCCCTTAATGGGTGACACTGCGATCCATCGGTGTCATTTATTGTGTGCAATAACTCAGAGGTGCAATAATTGGACCTGCTCATGCAGTATGCTCCAGATTTATATTTATTATCACAGACACTGCCTTTACTGTATTTATAAGAATTCTCGTGTACATGTTGCATATTTCTCTTTTTGGTTTTACCTTAGAAAAAGTCCACTTTGCTGTTCTCCAACACACAGGCTCAGCGAAGGTCAGGGTTACACCTGACAGATTGCAGGGAAGCCAGAAGCTCCTAAACCTTTACAGATATCTTCATATTCTGAATGCATGCACATGATTATGATACATATTGCATTAACATTACTGGTAAACTGCCTTGATTATGTTAAATTTAGAGTGAGATTCTATTCTCCTCCTTTTCTCTGTGAGATATAAAAAACTCTTCCTCCCAAATCAGAACTTCATTATGTCAATTACTGTGTGAAGATAACAGTTGGTGCTCATATTTAGTGTTTTAACCCCACAGATTATGATTAAATGATATGAAGCTCAGTCTAGAGATGAACGGGGGGGGGGGGGCTAAAATTGAGAGAACGGGCAGCTGCATTTTATGTTTTATGCACACAGGTTTCATCATGCAAGCGTTTTCTCAGCCTCGAGATAAACACGAGTCCCCGAAGAAAACACAGCAGCAATGACAGGAGAGGGGAAGAGAAACGCTGCCACAGAATCAACAACATTTGGTATTTGGTACATAATGAGACCATTAAGTCAAGATCACAGCAGAAATGTTTTAAAAATGAATTAGAGCGCCACAAAAGCTTAATTTGCGCGCTCTGTGAGAGAAGATAATTAAATTTGGATCATTAGATTGTTATTTTACCTCCATGAATTTTGTCTTGTGTCTATTTATTGTGTTTATTAGATGTGTTTACCTTTAGAATCACTCATTTTTGCTTCTGCTTCCTTGCTTCAATTTTTTACGCTTGCAGCTGTGAGTCTGTGAGTCGTGTTACAAACCGACTTTTTGGAAATAAGCCATCGCTGGGAGAGAGATTTCTTTCTCAGCAGGCTAACGCTGCACCAACAGCGGCAGCGATTGGTGTTCAGAGTGCGTGTGGGGACTGACCGTTACGCCGCTGTCCGTCTGCGTCTCTCTGTAGGTGAAGTTGCAAACAGCCCAGGCCAAGTAGTACGTAGACATGCGGGGTGTCCGGGCGAAGTGATTGGTCACCCAGCCGTCCTCGTCCGACAGCGAGCTGCTCTCCACCGGCATGTTGGACAGCGAGGTGTACTGCGGGTCGTGGCGGAGGGTGAGGGTGAACGTGGCCTTGTAGACGGGCTCGTCGAAGCAGGGGAAGGCCTTCCGGGCGTGGATCGGACTGAACTGGGTCACTGCCAGGTAGCTAGGAGAGGAAAAGGGGGAAAAGACGTCAGAAAACAATTATAAACATTATATAAAGATTTCCTGACACATGCTAAACAAACAGTTTCAGAAACTGTGATTTTCGGCCTTGCGGTTCCTTCTGGGAATGCCAAAAAGGTAAACACTTCATATAAAGAACGTAATCCTCCCATTAAGCCTAAACAGACGGCTGGCAGCGTGGCAGATGTTAGCAGGTTAATAAATACAAAGAAGGAGACATCAGCAGTTCTGAACGCCAGTAAAAATGAAACAAAGCTCCTCTTTATCGACAAGTGAATGGACTGCATTCATACAGCACTTTATAAACCTCACACACACTCACACACCTCGTTTCCTCGGCACATACAGCGCTCTGACAGACACTGATGATCGAGGGATGTGTCTCACAGCGTCCACAAGGACACCGTGGCTCGCAGACTAGAGCAGGGGAGATAAGAGGAGCGGTGGCTCGACCCACCAAACTTCCAATTAGAGTATGATACGACTAAAATAACAGGAAAAACCGTCTGTACCACACGGGACACGAGCCACAGCCTCCTCTGTGAACGTCCTGCATTCGGCCAATATGGCCTCCTACTCCCGAGGTGCTGCGCCGAAACTTGCAGACCCGAGTCTACTTGTTGTAGCTGTGTAATGTCACTGCTGGGACTCCTCTTATGTGTCTTTGTGCTGCTGTTGGCGCTGCAGCGTAGGCTCTGCCACAGAGCAGACAGATGCCATAAGAAACACAGAAATTCTCTGTAATGAAGTAAAACTGGGCGTTTCAACCAATCACCATTCATTGTGCATCATGTCTTTGCCATTGGTTTGTGCACTGTTGGCATGTTGGAGGACTGCACTCAAGCGCATCTTTGTAGCCTCTGCATTGAATTCCCCCACAGTGCCTCTCTGCACAGCCGGGGAACAGACACCAGCTCACAGCATAAATTGTGTAAAACAGACTTTGTGGCTTTTTCCCTGTAATATTTAGAAGCAGAGTCGAGGTTGCTGCTGCTGTGCCTTCACCTTCTTTCAGAGTGAAGAGAAAACTGGCCGATGCATTTCAAGTTGTGGCCGTTATCAAGGTCCTCATGAAATGGGAAAGACAGACATGAAGCAGGTTTAAAAACACATATACATCAACAAGACACAGGTGGAGAAGCCGGGCACAGGTGAAAGAATGAGGGTGGGGCAGACAATCATAAATGAGGGGAAAGAAGTGGAAGTACAACTAACACAAGAGAAAAGTAGCAAAATAAAACAGGAAATAAAACATGAATAACTAACACTAACAGACATAAAGACGGGGAAACAAAGGGAATATAAGACCCCACGACCACGGCAGAGATCAGCCTTACAAACCCAGTCTGCATAGTATGAATATGAATTAGCAGTCACACATTCGCCTTTCGGCCCGATGAGCTAAAAACATAATACAAAGTTAAATGGGAGTCATTAATAATTGCCCTCCCTCTGGTGTGGGTGGGACTACGTGTAGCTGCTGGCCGCACCAAGCAGCAAGGCTCCCGAGTACACTTCAGTCCTGCAGCTTCAGCTTCATCTTAAAGTAACACGCTGTTATTCCTTCAGAGGACCTCATGGGGGCATTCACCGTGACTCGGGTCCAGAAAATTTTCAGTCTAATTAGGTTGAAGCGCGGTCCCTTTATGTTGCCAGGGGTCTTTATTTTTATTTCATTCTTCTCCTTTTCTGAAAGCCCTCATCCTCCTCATGCTGCTCTTTCTCTCTCTCTTTCTCATGTTTTAACCTTTCCTTCCATTCAGCCCAACACTTCCATCACTTTTTTATTTTTAACCCTTTCTTTGACCACAGCCTCGCTCCACACCACGGGTCTGTGCGTTGATGTATGCGATGCCTGAGTGAATCAAAGCAGACCGCTATCATCATCATCATCGTCATCATCGCAGGAGAAAATGTGTTTTTTAAAGCGAGCAGTGGAAAAACGAAATCCCTTGCTGCTCGCCTTTCCACCACACCTGCTTGCAATTTGGTTGAACACGACGCCGCTGCCAGGGTTCGACTTCTCTTTGTGTTCAGGTCAACTATAATTTACATTGCCTCTAATTACCCGGATCCATTTCGCACAAAAGCTACCTGCTCAGCCGCTGTGTTCAGGTCACTTTTCTTTATGACAGTTTTTACCTGTAATTTTGATGCTTTATTTGAAACAAAGGCACAAAACTGAATTTCCATGTGCAATGTGAAAACTGCCAATATACCATTTAAAGTACTGCTAATAATAGTATAAATGCGTTTAGAGATCAGTTAATTAAAATGTTTACAATGTGAGAAACTGGAACAAAAATAATCTGTTTGGCACTGGCTAAATTAAACTGAGATTTGAAGAAATAAATGGGAAAATATGTAAATAAAATGAATATAGATAAACGCATGGCTAAAATAAATCAGGACATCATTTTATATTTGTTGCACTTAATGACTGTTTCATATTTCTCTCGTTTCGGCTGTTTCGGTCCTCCGTAACTCTCTCCAAACACTTCCCAAAGTCTTGAAGATGACTCACTCGGGCTGTCAAATAGCTGAGATGAACACAACAAACCAGGTATTGTTTTCTACACCATCCACTATCTGCATCTGCAACTCACTGTAACATTCTCTCTGGACATCTTGTACAACATGAAGAGTCATGCTGTCAGAGGTCAATGAGAGTGACTCAGAGATGAGTATAAATAAATCTTACACCAAAAAAAAAAAAAAAAAAAAAAGGACTACTGCACCATAGTGTGATGAAACCTCATGCAGCTGCTTTTCCTACTTATTCTGCCTCGGGGCAAAAGCATGAAGCCAACCTGCTGTGTGTCTCTACATGTAACCCAGTCAAACTTCTTGTAAAACCCAACAGAAACCAATTTCTCTTCACTGGGAACAAGATTGAAATACTGGGACCTCGAAACGCTTCGCAGCTGCTGTTGGAAGTTTCAACAACCTCAGGGTTGAAATCCTATGGCTTTGAGTTTGTCTCTCAGCTCCCCTTTTTCATCCTTTGCAATGACTGCTCTATACTGGGAATAACATGAGAACAGACACTATGGGACCAAGTCAATGCTGAGAACGAATCACTGCACGCTTCTCTGTGGTACTTGAGGTACAGACGATGGTGCAACTCGTAATTTGTTTGATCGAATACAATAAACAGTAAAGGCCCGTAACTTCTTTGCTTGAACTTACTGTCAAATAAAGACTTACTGACACTTACAGGAAGTGACAGCAGGCCTAGCTGCTTGAAAAGTCTGATGTCATTGATGATTTTTGGGTCCAAAATGTCCCTTTGGCCCCAAAAAGCAACCCTCCAAAGTCTTGATCTCCAGTCAGTGTGTCAGTTGGATTGATACAAGTGTAGCAGCCAGGCAATGAGCATTTTCAATGTAGACTGTAGTTACAAGAGTCAGCTGATGTCTACCAGGTTCTGGCTGAAAAACAAAGCGTGTCGAGCGTTTGCTGAAACACAAGATGGAAAACTAAACTGAGCAGCAATTTTTTGGAGTGTCAGCAAAGTTAACATAGTTATTTACTGATCTGCCGCCTCCCGAGCACGGTTACGGTAATTTAAAGGTCACAGCACTTTGAGGACATAGATTACCTATAAATGATTGACGTGGCCGCCGTGACAGTCATTAGCATTCGGAAGCCTCGGGCTGGGAGCCACGCTGGGTTTTTAGCAAGCTGCACTCAAACTGAAGCTTAGTTTGATGCTGAAGAAGCATCAAACTAATAAAATACTATTTCGCACACCAACACTGAAGAAAACCCCTCTCAGACGGGCCGGACCACACAGCAAGCCGTATCAATCGTCAGATGAAGACGATCAAAAAAGGCGCCAACACAACAAAGACGGTCAACAGGCCTTCAGTGCTGCCTTCATCTTTCAGTTCTCTGACTCCAATTAGCGGTGAGGCTTAGCAACGACTGATCAGCTCCTTCTGTCCGTCTTGGAACACCTGATCCACTCATCCAACCACACGATCACTTAAAAAAATTCCCCACCCCGTCCAGTAGTTACGAAGGGGCAAACTAAACTCCAACTAAGAGTACCGCTGGCATGGCACCACCCAGACACGAGGTTAGTATTTAACACGTTTCTGCTTATATGAAATATTTGCCAGCAAAATGCTGTGATATGAACTTATGGAGTGTTAAACTATTGGTGTGGCTGCACCGTGAGAGCCCATAGTGTACAAGATGGGTCTTTAAAAACTTAAGGTGTGATATGCATGAACTGCTCTGATCAAAAACAGCCATGTGGAGGTTGAATGACAACTGAATAGCTTTAAAGGACACATGTCTATTCAAGAAACAAGGCACACAGCACTGCAGCACGAGCTTCAGCCAGTGCAGCAGAGGCTTGGACCTGGAAGCGGTTTTATTGAAGGGCCTTCACGTCATTGCTTAAAGGGATATGCAGATAATTCATTTTAGGTTCAACTGCTTAGGTTATGTTAGAGTTTAGACCCATCACATTAAACACGTATCACAGTGTCACACAGTATCACACAGTATCACAGTGTCACACAGTATCACAGTATGTTACATTCTGGTGGCTTATTCGAGTGCACAGAATATAAAAACGTGTTAATTTTAACATTAAAGAAGTAAAAACAGAGCCTGAGTCTTTGTGAAGTTTAATAATAAGTAAATGGTGCCGTTCTAAAGAAAGTATCCCATTTTGCTTTCAGCTTACTTTTCTTACCACTTTTTGCTGCCAGCTCCTTCGTGTTACTATTCCCACCGCAGAGCTGTGAAGTCAAACCTATTCTTCCAAACTTTGCTGCTAGAATTATGCAGTTCTGGAGAGAAACACCAATTAGCCGCCAGTAACAAGTTATCGTCACTTCACCTGCTTCGCTCTGTGTAAACGAGCTGCCGGAGCCCCGGCTGTGTGACAGAGTGAAGACAGGACGTCGTCTCATTTTTAACCACCAAAGAATGTCCCTCCTCTTAGTTCCTCTGGTCGAGTATCCACGGCTTCATTGCTTCATTTTCCAGCTTCTTTACTGCTCTCACAGAGTTTCTTCAGATGCTAACATTCAGGTATGCTGGACAGTAAGCACTACCCAGCATGCTGTTTGGTGACATAATTTGGTAAATGCACAATTATTACTCGTGTTTGGTTGCTCTGTTTTTATTTACTACGAGACAATCCTCTTGCTCGTGATTTGAAAGTTTAGATGTTGTGAGCCAGCGAGCTCAGACTCACATTTTCCCTGAACGGACTGATGTTTATGTAGCACTTTTTTTTCTTCCTGATCACTCAAAGCACTTTTATACTAAAAGCTCCATTCTCAATCACCGTGCTTTCAGCCTATGCACTTTAATCTATCATGCACACATGCACATGTCGATGGGTGCATTGGGGGCAGCATGTTGCCCAAGGACACCTCCACACGTGAACTGGAGGGGCACCGACCTTTCGACTGGCAGACGACCTGCATCCCTACCGGCTCACTCGCTACCAGGTTGTGACTGCAGCAGCTGTCGGTAACATTCAGCTGCTTCTTTAGAAAGGATCTCGCCTCATGGTCAGATGAGCTACAGCACTATCGATTGGAACTGCAGCCGACGAGGTGCTAACTGAGGCTGCAGAGCAGGAACAAAGAATCACCACCAGCTGCAGTCCAAGACAGTGGCACTGGCTCGCTGGAGAGACAGCTGATTTTGTTGCCTTGTTATTTAGCTGTAACAAATTACAAGCTAAATAAAATATTGGAAAGAGTAAATATTCATACATGCACTCATACAGATGTAGCATGATGCCAGGATGATGAAGAGGCCCTCTGTCAAAGATAATGATTATTTTACACTGGCCATCTTTTTGCGCTGCAGTCAGAAGTGCACAGCGTGCAGCCAGCTAATGCTGACAAAGGTGAAAGCACAGATTGATCAGAGCGTTGGTTCAGGAAGGTCAAGCTTAGAAGCAATCACAGCCAATCAGCTGATGTCAGTTTCAGCCCACACCAGCTGTTGGCTCAGCTGGTACCTTTTCTTATTTCCACTTTCATAACGAGGCGCTCGTTTTAAGCTGCCTTCGTCACAGCTCCCCTCCAAGCTGCTTTGAAACCCACCTCAACCCCGGCTCCACCTGCCATGCTGCATCTGACCGTCATATCTGTTGTCACTGATGCCTCCTCTTGCTGCCGCTGCTCTCCCTTCCTCCACAGTTCCTGTCCGCACACGGCTGCCAAATATAAATTACTGCAAATGAAAATAATCTTTGGACGACAAATAAAACTGCCTAAACACAAAGACACAGAATAATCTCTACCAGCTGCCAAATCTTTACGGTTTAAAGATACAAATCACAGCTCTCCCTTTTAACCCCAATTTGCTCCATTTGCCTCTGAAAATAAAATGATGTCATTAAGCGTGGTTGGTTAAGCAGAATTGCAGTGGCTTTAAATTACCCATGAAGAGACCCTTAATTTAATTCATCACATTCATATTTGCCCTGAACTTATCTGCTCTCTGGCTCTGATTTCAAAGCTTCAACACACCGAACTCAAGCCTCGGAATAAATCCATACAGAATGTGTGATGGTGTCATATGAAGCTGGATTTTGTTTTAGTGTTTTAGTCTTTGAACCTTTCAAACCTATCAAGGGAGAAATTTAAGGTGGAATCAGAGTTCAGGGGGTTAAAGGATAATCCTCTGAAGTCGGAGCCGACAGGTTGGCCGCCTGCAGGCAGAAGTTTTCACATGGAGACGATTTTACTTCAGCTTTTTTTCATTTCAGAAACGGCATCCGCGGTGAGATAATCCACAATAAACACGGGCAAACTTTCTGTTTCCTCCTGATTTCTTTAAGCCGAGCTCAATGTTTCCATATCAGAGCGCCGTTACGTTCGTCTGTCAGTCACCTGACAGACACAGGAAGAAGGTAAAACCTGAGGAAATAATCCCTATGAAATCTCTGTTATCACACTCCTGCATTTTGCTCCCAGAGTTGGTGGAAGGAGAGATGAAAGGAAAGAAACAGGAGGACGGGGTGTCTGTGCAATACAGGTGGAGTAATGGGAAGAAAGGGGACGCAAAAAAATCCAAAAGGAGGATGATAAAAGGAAAATGTGACAGCGGAAGGGATGGGAGGAGTAAAGAGGACAAAGATGAGGGTGAGAAGAGACTGCAGGAAAGGAAGGAAGAAAATAAGGAGAGGAAAATGCAAAAAGGAGAGACAGGACCAAAATGAGAAACGGCTGTAATAACGGGGGTTTGATGGCAATAAAAAAAAAAATGGACAGACAGAAAAAAGAGAGGGGAGAAGATGAGAAGGAGACACTTGAAGTAGGAGAGCTGGGAGAGGAAAGGAGGAGAAAAAGATTCATAGAAAGCAGAAGATGTGGAAACGAAAGATGGAATTGGGAGGTGAGGAGAAAGGAAGGAGAGAGGGTGAAGAAAAGAACCTGACACAAGCTATGGAGAGATGATGATGGAGGGAGCAAGGAGAGAGGAAGAACAGACGAGGGGAGGGAGGAGGTGAAGAAAGGGAGACAGAGAGAGAGAAACTGGGAATAATAAACAGAGGGTGAGCGAGGCCGACTGGAAGAGAGAGAGAAAGAGAATAATGGAGAAAGCCTGAGAGGGGCGAGATAAAGAGAGTATCTATTAGAGAGGAGGATGAGCCTGTAATGCACGCGCACATGCACACACACGCACACACACACACACACACACACACACACACACACACAGAGCTAACGTGACACCCTGCAGGTTGCCAACAGTCACTGCTGCCAAGGTAACGCTTGTTGTAACAGTAATCCTGATTGACAAGCAGGCCTATATGGTTGCCCTGGACAACGACAACAAGTAAACACACACAAACACACACACACACACACACAGGCGCGCGCACAATCATGCATGAATTCATGCGGCACTGCTTCGCCTCCAGAAACGCAGAGGAGAAATGGAAATGACATCATTTCCTACCGTAATGTTAGCCATTATATTGTCTGGAGACACCACCGAAGAAGAGAGCAGGTGTGTGAATGACACATCGAACACACACAAACACACACACACACACACACACACACACACACACACACACACACACACACACAGAGGGGAGGCAGGAAAAGAAATCCTCATTTAGATTCAGAGATGTGAGTGAAGAGGAAACTGTTGAGTAAGGTGCTTTTCACTGAGAGTGTGTTTCATTTCTATATCCATCTCTCACACTCGTCATCTCACACACACACACACACGCTAAACTGGACACACTGATCTGTTTAAGCAATGTCTCAAATTGCAATTCCCCACATTGAAAGGACTGAAATGTGTGTGTTTGTGTGTCCGTCCGTGTGTTGTTGCTGCTATACTTTTACACAGGAAGCCGCCGAAGAGGCTGATTCATCATCTACGGTGTAAAATATGCGACTGATGGATGAGACGGTGAGGCTGGGGGGAGGGGGTGGGGGGACGGGACTCTGTCAGATTTCAGCTCTCCTGGTTTATTTAGGGAGCAAAGAAGGAGGCAGAGACGTAGGAGAAAACAGGAGATCAAGAAGAGATTTAAAAAATCATAATAAAAGTAAGACTGAGGATAAGGGCATCATTGTTTGGCTTCCTGCTCCTCTCTGTAATTCTCAGGTTGCCGGCCAATGGAGGTAAATGAAGAAATTCAGCGTTAGTATGAAACCAAAGTAGAACCTTCTCTCAGCCGGTGTTGGTTTCTGATTGGTTGTGTTATGAGGCGTGCAGCTGTACAGTTACTACCGATCATATCCTGACTGAAGCTGTTTCATAGGGTGGTCACCTAAAGAACAGAAATTCCATTTCAATCAGGAACCCTGTAGCCAAAGGAAGGTTATTTCCATATGCACCAATATATCTGGTGGTATGGATCTGTTCTGGCAGGTACAATATGCCTACACTAGGCTGGAGGTGGGGAGAGCAGCAGTAAGCTCCAGAACAGAACAGCCATCAGTGCCACAACTGAAATCTGATTGTCAGGCACAAAAGGAGGAGCTGGGATGAAGGTGGGTTGCAAAAGGGTTTGCATGTACAGTACTGAGCAAAAGTCTTGAGCAACAGAGCTTCAGGCCCTCTGAAGGTCTTTCAAAGTTTTTCGCCGCTTCTTCACTCACTGTCAGTCCAGTCGTGACCATGTTCAAAGGAATTTATTTTTCTTTGCTTGTTGAGCCACTTAGCACTGACCTATGAATCCTTCAAGAATGAAAAAGGCACCTGACTCAACGGATGGAGCAGTGTTGTGTCTACACATAACAGACAACATAGCAAAGAAACAAATTTAAATTGTATCTTTAGACACTTTGTTACCAGCAGCCTGTCACAAAAACCTGTTTATTCCCATTTCCTTAGTTGAAACTATGAAAAATGCCAAAGATACAGTCTGAAAGGAAAAAATAGTACTTTTGCACCAACAAGGTGATTCCCAAAGAGCTATTAGCTGAAAACGATCTCATATCTGAGAATGGTGTGCAGTGTGTCCTTAAAAAAATCTGAGGAAACTGGATAAGTAGAGGACAAAAGAAGAAGCGGCAGATCTAAAAATAAACTGCAGCAGATAAACAGTGTCTGAAAGTCATGTCTTTGAGAAATAGGAGAAAAAAAATCCAGCAAAAACCTGACAAAGGGCCCAAAAGGCACATCTGACCCGTCAGTTGATCCATCTAGTACTGATGGAGTGGTAATCCAAATTAGAAATTTATGCACAGAGAGAGAGGAGAGCGGTCCAACAGTGTCTACGGCCATCTGTAAAACACGGTGGAGGCTCTGTCATGGTTTGGGACTGTATTTCAGCCAGTGGTGCTGAAGATCTTATAAAACTGATGGAATTATGAACACAGAAAAGTACCGTCTGATCCACCATGCAATACCATCTGGAAAACTTCAGACTGACAACGGCTTCATTTTTCAGCATAACAATGAAGCACACCTGAGTATAAAAGACACACAATGGAACACTATCAGTCGTGGACTGGCCTCCCCAGAGCCCTGACCTTAACATTACTGAAGCAGTGAGGGATCCTCAGTGTGCCTCAGAGAGTTCAGGCTGTGCTGAAGAATAAAGCTGGCCATACCAAATATTGACTTTCAAGCTTATTAGAATTGTACAACCTCTGTTTTTGCCTTATATGCTGTGTTTCCACATATGGTCGATTAAACAGCTTGATATGAATGGATTCAGTCTTGCTGTGTTGAACGGTGAAGAGCCTGTTACTTATCAGAAGTACAAATTTTCATCCAACATCTGTCCATCTACACGAGGCCACAGAATGTCAGTGTGAAATGAGCTGACCCTGAGTTAAAGCCTTCTCAACTTTGATGTGACTGATTGTAATGGCTGGCCGTGAGAGCAAAGGACACTGATTTACATATGAGGTGGTGGTAAATGCATTAGATGATTACCTGGGCAACTGGAGCCTGGAATTTCCTATAGCAACCAACCATTAGCTACAAATTGATGCATGAAGTGATGTGGACGAAGCTTTAGAAAAGATCCTCAGACGACCTCCTCCCCGGCCACCACCTCCCTTTCCAGGGCAGCACAGTCTTATGGCAGTTCATGAAATAGTGAAGACATTTCCCCCATTTGCATGAACACAATTTTTCCATCAGGCCATTCCAAGGTCTACACAAAGTAAAGGTTTTCCACTTCCAAGAAGTCCGCATTTGGAAGCAGTGGGGATCGTGGCATCATGAATCATTTCACCACCCACACCAGAGACCACAGTTCAACGTCCGATGCGACACATCTTTGTTTTTTTGAGCTTGTATGTGAGCAAATAGCTTCCATTGTCATGACTATTTAACATTTTGCTGTGAGACCGGGCTGACCGCTGAGGTGTTCTTGAGGAACTGCAAGAAGTTTAATCTTCGGTGTATTCTGGGTCTGCACAGAGGGACAAGCCTGAAAAATCTTCCACACAAGGTGTCCAAGAAGCATCCAAACTCACTCCTTTGATGTGGCGGAGCAGCAGCTCCACTCTCAGCCTCTCCTGAATGACTGAGCTGAGCAGCGTGTCTCTAAGGTTCAGCTGAGAAACTCTTCTGAGCAAGCTCATTTCTGCCATTTGTATCAACAGTTGTTGGCTATAGGTGAGGGTAGGAATGTGGAATAGCCAATAAAAGCTCATAATTCTTCACTTGACTAAAAAAAACAAAAAAAAAAAAACAAGAGCCATCACCGATGGGTCAATAATAGTCAAGTAGGTATAGCCAATCACACAGCACAATATGATCACATGATTAGGCTATGCAATCAGGCATGACAAAGAGGCCGCATACCATTAGCATATATGTTATTATAACATGTTCATAACATCAGATAAATACAGCCAGCGTGTACAAAGGGTACTAAACACCCAGGAACATGAATATCCTGTTACACATCTTTGAAGAGTAAAGAACACATATGATACGTTTCATGGCTCAGCTCTTTGGGGTTTATAGACCAGAAACTTCACGGACGGACCGACGCAATGACAATAATATCCTCCCGCTTCATATCGGGTGGGAGGATAAAAAGTCTATAGTATTAAAAAAAAAAAATCTATAAATGTAACACAAAACAGGGAAATCAACTGATAGGATGGAGACAGGACTATATATACACTCTGAGCTAGTTACACAATGAGAGACAGGAGGGAGAAACGCACAGGTGAAAAAGAGGCCAAGGCAGTGAGGGTGGTTCAGACAATCACAAAGGAGGGAAAATAACACAAAGTAAAGTAGAAACGAGACACAACAGAAAACTAACCGTCATAATAAAACAGGAAATAAAGAACAAATAGCACTGAGATATGGAGACCCCGCTGAACGCACAGAACCTCGGCTCAGTACTCTTAAAATAATAATGTCATCAAAACAGGAACCCAAAACTACATAACACAAACCCTGGACCCATGGCAGGTGCCCGTGCCAGCGAGTCAGGCTGCAAATTACACGGCTCTCTAACCAGATCTGACCTTTTCGGCATATAAATGTCATCACTTCCTCATTTTATCCTATTAGACATTTCAGTAAAACTTCATCACAATGTGAATGTGAATTCTTGACTTCTGTCCAAAAACATCTTTTGCAGGCTCACAGGGACCTTTGACCTTTCACTACCGAATGCTAATCAGTTCATCGTGAATGTTTGTGCCGAGTTATATATTAACAAATATCCCTCGAAGCATTCCTCATGTATCGCTTTCATATAAGAATGATGATGAGCGTGCGGTGACCTTGACCTCATGTCCAGATTATGATGGCCCCATTTAAATTTAGCTCACTTCTACCCAAAAATTTGCTCATTTTGATATTTTTGTAAACTTCAGACAGGAATTTTTAATCCTTCCATCATAAAGCATTTCATAGGTTTCATATTGGTTGCCATAAGGAAAAGAGTTACACATTAGTTCAAAGTTAAAATGAGAGCATTTACGAATAAACCGCACAAAGCGTACAGCGTCACGGTCATCAGACCCGCTGACTGTTGTGTAGGACGCACAGGACTGCATCTAGACCAGAGGTCCAGCGCTCATTGTAACACAAATCTGATTCAGTGTCTGCCACTGTGAGGCTTTTCAAACCACGTTCTTGTAAAGCTCTGAGTTCTAAATAAGGCAACATTAAGACTGCGCTAAGTTATCTGCATACATTGATTTGCTGCTTTTATGCAGCTGCTATTTTGAGGTGTTGCAAACAGAACAAACAGCAGTTACTAGAACATGGATTACCACAGGAAAACCACCTTCAGCTGTCAATGAGGGCGGGCAGTGAGCCAGTGAGCTTCATATTTTACAGGGGTTTGTGTCAGCTGGAAATACAACGTATCTGTTAAAGGTTTTCTGAGTATGTGTTCTGATTAAAGCTTGCCAATAAAAATTCTGAGTCAGTATTTTGTGTATTCGTGTTTTACATGGAAATGAGTTTGATGCCTAACCCCAAATACCCTTACTGTCTGTACATATTGCACTGCTGAGATGTTTTAAACCCAACCTAAAAGTTTATCCTAACCCTGAAGTTACATATCTATCCCTGGAGCTGGCACTGGGTAAGACGTAGGATGTGTCCCGGGCAGGTCACTAGTCAATAACAGGACTAACACAAAGACAGATAACCTTACAGTCCCAGAAACTCACACACAAACAGGCACAGGGTGAACATACAAACTCCACACAGTTTGCATTTGGGTGCTTCAGTTACCGGTCCCTACCCTTAACCTTAGATGTGTTGCCAGTTGGGGGATGGTGAGAGGTTAATGCACTCATCTTGACCTTCAACCAGAAGGTAATAAGCAATTTTCCTCCTCACCTGGAACATCCAGATACATCCAGACTCATTGACTCTACACTAAAGACAGCATCCTAACCCTTGTCATGCCCTTAAAACATATGAAAAGCATCTTAAAAAGAGTCTTCACATTAGCCTGAGGCAGCATGCTTTACACACACAATCCCACTATATCACTTTGATTGTCTTGAAGTAAAGATCATCTAGGTGTGCATTTAATCTGTTCAGGTCTAAGTAACCTTAAACTATTTAGATCACTCAATCACAGACAAAGAGACAGCATTATGTGGTTGGAATACACCGACTGTTACACCTCACACTGCTCTCCTACACAGTAGCATTAATAGTACCGCACACAATCTGACAGCAGCTTTCACAGCTCTGCACACAAGATTGCTGGATAATCTGCTTTGGAAAGTTAGAGCAACTCCGAGTTTATTTTTGATGAATACAATCAGTAACTGAATCTAAAATTCGACCCCTGCGGGCTCCTCTGTGAGACTTCACGTTTGCCCGTCGCGGCGACCTCAGCATCGTCCACCAAGCAGAAATATTTTCATCTAACTTTACTGCACTCGTTATAATTGTTCCTGAGATATTTCCCTCTGAACTAAAGCGGACAGAAAATCAGTAAGACCGCAATGTCAGCGTGGCTAAAAATTAACAGGTCAAGAGAGTCAAAGGTCGCTCAGGTCAAAATCAATACTGTGCGTTTGTGAAGACCTCCATTCCACAGCAGCTCCTCCTCCGCCTCCTCCTCTGTGTACTTTTTTGTATGTGTGTAAAGGCTCAGAGAGCGAATGAATTTATTAAGTTGCTTCAGCTGAGTGCCATGTTAGATAGGTTACCCTCTGACATACGCGCTCTGCAGAGTGGGTGAGCACAGTATTGATCTGAAACATCTCATCTCAACACCGGATTACTCTATCAGAATGAAGGAGGGAGAGATCAGACAGCAAAGCCAGAGAGGAGCTGCTGATGAAGAAGAGATATGAGATGAGGTAGACGTGTTAAACCAATGGAGCTCTTTCAAACCTTTATTAAAATGTAGTCCCACGCCTAACCTTCGTTAACCATTTGTCTCTTTCGTTAATGCTCCAACGTCTCTGTTTCTCATCCAGCCCTGCCTCGTTAGCAACCTCACCACTCCTCGTCAACTGTAATTCCTCTCCTCGTTAAAGAAAGGCAGCTCTGCAAAAACAGCTTCACTCTAATGAAAAAGTTCCTCACAGGATCTGAGAAGAAAAAAACAAAAAAAAAAAAAAAAAAAAAAAAAGCTCTGCTCTGGGGTTTTGGGTTTCCTTTAGAAGTCTGAGTTTCAGGAAGGAGGCAGGGATCTGGCACACTTTCAGTCCAGCGGGGACCCTCTTCAGGAAAATGATCCTCTTGATGAAGTGCGCTTTATATAGAAATAATGTACCATCATTTCATCACACATGCTGGATGGTGCTCGTTCATGAAGCAGCATTAGTTAGCTTCAAACATGTCAGTCTTTGTTATGCGTTTACCTGTGAAACAGGTGCAGCAGCTGGGCCTGAAATCACTTCCCATTTATTATAGTGAAGGTCATTTCTGAGTCCAGAGGGTCTCTGTGTATCCACTGTGTGCAGAACTAAGCATGTAAAACAAAAAAGTGACATTCGACACGGGAAAAATGAACCAAACGACATATTTTCAAACACTTGTGAAGACAAACTGGACCTGAGCTAAAACAATCTGAATCAAATGAACCAAACTGCAGGTTAAACTTAACTGTAGCCAAAACTAGTGTCACTTTAACACATTATGGCATTACTGGGACAGGTCTGTCACTCCCAGCCTCTATTTTTTTAATCTGCTTCGAGGTTGCATATTTTAAGCTAAGGCTAACTTTTCCATGCCTAAACCTAACCAGCAAGTTGGAGCACATGTAATAATCAAAACAAAGTGTCAAACACAGCACCCTTCCAACTCCCTAATGTGGACTTTCATTATCTCTCAGCACCCAATATTGCTGCATCCGGTGCATCTGCAGCACACCCATCATAGGCATGAATGTCATGGAATGATTGTACAGCGCACATATTTATGCCTTTAAAAATCAAGAATCAGGAGCACAAGTTTGAATTAGGATTTCCTCTAATCCACACAGGGTCACAAGGCTACATACACAGACTCAGTGGTGCTGAAGGTTCCACAATGTCTTGACTTGCAAAGCCAACTGTAGGACTACTGCATGCCTACAGGTGAGACACAGGTAGCATCTGACAAAACAGCATTATTAAATACCACAGAATGAGAAGGGACGGTACGCTGAGAGCCTACTGGAACAGACGAACTTGTGAAGTAATCCATGTAATAAACTCCAGTATTCAGAGCCATCTGCAGGCGGAGCCACAAAGGCTTACTTTTACATGTTGAGCTCATTGTTTGAAAGTTTAACCACATTTAATACGAACATTCAACTCCGAAACTCAGCATATGATAAAATAGGGAAAAGCGTATTGCTGTGGGAACCCTTTAACACCATATTAACACTATTATGAGAACGGTGATGCAACCGCTTGAAAACGTGGAAAAGTACAGAGCACTGAAACTGCACAAAATGTTGTATTCAGCTTAGCAGCTCGCACAAAGTGAAGCTGAGAAAAGATTCTTGCAACGTGTTTAAAGATGATATTAAAGAATAAATTACATCAGAACAACTATGAAACGTCCCCTGGGAGCCACGATGAGTGCACAGCCTTTAAACATTATGGATATCTGAGAGGAAAACAGTGCAGCGCTCTGGCCCAGTTTCCTATACATTAGCCGAGTATTAACATATCTGTTTTTATCCTGCGACGTCACGCGTCATGTGAGCAGCAGACAGGCGCTCGTCTGCAGCGACGAGGCGAATCAGCCAGAATTAAAACTGGTTTCACTGGCAGATGACGGCGAATGCAACATCAAAACTCATCTTTACATCATTTGCATAAAGATCAATACTGAGCTTGAACAGCAATACTGTGTGTGTGTGTGTGTGTGTGTGTGTGTGTGTGTGTGTGTGTGTGTGTGTGTGTGTGTGTGTGTGTGTGT
>JAVDPK010002214.1:67458-79242 GCA_034780415.1 Cichlasoma orientale
AATGGGTGTGAATGGGTGAATGCAAACGTGTTGTATAAGCGCTTTGAGTGCTCCGAGAGAGTAGAAAAGCGCTATATGAGAACTAGTCCATTTACTTTAAGGTGCAGTACACCTTAAAGTAAATGGACTAGTGCACAGCAGCACTCAGGAGAATCTATCTATCCAAATGCTTAGGCCTCAGTCACACACATCTAGAGACTGGTCACTGACCCCCTGGCGACCTCTGCTGCTCTGACTGGTTGGCAAGCGCTTGCTGAAGTCACAGAGCACCACTCTCCATAGAGATATCCATGCATCATTTCATAAGCCATAAGGTCCATAAGGGGTCACATCATCCATCATATTTGGTGCCTAACCAAACAGCTGATAAAAGCAGGTGCAAACAGCAGGTCAAACTGGAAAACACAGACCTAGAATTCAAGTTTCTTGAAATGAAAAGTGTTTGTGTGACTTCTCAGTCCGTTGCCTCTTTTAAGGGGCTTCTGTTGCTTTTTAAAACTGCCCCCACTCAGCAAGATGGCATCACCACATTAAATGAGATGATATTGGCCTACTGAGCCTACTAGCTGATGCAGGTCACCTACTAGTGATAACTGGAGCACAAATAAATGTTTTAATCCATCCATTTTTTAATTTGGTAATATACTTTGTAAAAGCATGTGTCATGTTGGACTTTAGAGGGCATACGATTTCCTGAGGGTAAAAGTACTTTTGCAACTTCAGTACATTTTGGGTTTGCACAGGTCAAAGAACAAGCAGAAGACAAACAGCTTTTATTTCTAGCACCTCCAACATGTCAGTAAATTTAGCTTTTTTTGTACATTGCCCAGCTGCACCTGTCTCATTTTCTTGGGAATTTTACCCTAAAGTTGTACCACAATTCTCTTGTGTATCAAATAATTAATTAAAATTAATCAAATTAGTCATTATTACAAACATGGATGAGTAACAGTGCATGATGGGAACACGCCCGGAGCAACGGGAACAGTTTGGAACCTTTAGGTCTCACCACTGTCACACATCAGTGATCCTCAGCCAATCAAACACCGTGTGTGTGTGGGGGGGGTGGGGTGTGTGTGTGTGTGTGTGTGTGTGTCCTCTGATGAAAGAACTGATCAATACGAACAGAGCCTGCTGACACAGAGAGGAAACATTGGAGATTAAAAGGATGTTTTTCAGGCCTTTTTGATGAGTCAGCTGACGCAGCGGCACGCTCTGAGATGCCTTCAAATGTTCTGCTCAAACAAACGCTCTTTAATTGTTTGTTTGTTGGTGGTGGGTTTGATTTCTCAGCTAAAAGAGAGCAACACAGGGCTTTGGGGTGCATTTTATTTAGCTAATTTGGCTGCTCGCTTTCATCATGTCTGCATCTTTGCAGCTCAGCTTCACTCAGTGGTTATTGTGACAGAGAGATGCAAGAGGAGGAACTCTCCAACATACGTGACGTCCTCCCTCCCTGCAAAGTCATTCTGAAGAGACGGCAACTAGTCATCGACAAATCTATAGAAACTGTCAAGCGTATTGAAAAAATTGGTCAGTGTGCAGAATCTATCCAATGCGGAGTAGAGCGAAGCCGAAGAGGATGGCTTTAAACCAGATTTCATTACTGCTCTGTGATCCACGCACGACTGGAGAAACCAGTGGGGTCTGAAAACTCTCCTGGTGTTAATGAACCCTTTGACACTCGGAATACCCGAGATTGGACCACAAGGAAGAGGAGAAGGCTCGCTGTCTTATTACAGAGGGCTTTCTGCTTCACACCACTGGACCTCTGATAGAAGTGTTCCAGCCATGTTTGGCCTTAACTCTAACCCACGTGTCAGACTCAGGGCCCGCGGGCCACATCCAGCCTGCGATCTAATTTTATACGGCCCGCGAGATGATTTCCTTTAGCTATTATTAATGGCCCGCGGGTAAATAGCGCTTCCACCACTATACTACAAATCCCACAATGCACTGCAACAGCTGCCACGCAGGCCAAGACCTGTACGCTAACCTGTTTTCCATGTTGCCAATGACACACTGATCAGTGATCAGCGGATAAAAACCATCGGTCAGCACTTGTTTACAGTAACGTTTGAGCCGCCTGACACTCAAAAATGGGCAAACGAAAAGTGGAAAACAGGGATTTCCCAAACAGGTGTGAGGCAGAGGACCTGATCGCTGACACCGGAGGAAAACTGTGTCTCTTTTCCTCACCTGCGATGTTCGGGGAAAAGAGCGGATTGGTGGGACGGATGCGGGAGAAGATGCAGAGGGAGACCTGCACAGTGCATCACTGCGTCACACAGCAGGAAACGCTGCATCAAAGTCCTGAAGACAGAACGCGCCATAAGACAGGGAACTTTATAAGAGACAAAGGTTTAAGTCACCGGCAGTTTCGGAGGAGATAGCTTCTGAGTTTGGTGACGTGCCTGATCACACAGGTGGAATACCTGAGGGAATCTGTCAGTTCATGGAACGTAAAGGAGAAGTGTCAGCAGGGCTCCGGGATGAAAGGTGTCTGTGTGAGTCGGCCTTTCTCTGCAACACAATGAAGCATCTTAATGCGTTAAACCTGCAGCTTCAGGGACGGACCGCGTGATCACACATGTGAGTGCCAAAAAAAAAAAAAGATCAGAGCCGGTCTCCTCCGCTGTGTTTGCAGCTGGAAACTGGACACGCTGGAGCAATTTATGCAGACTGTGAAGCACTGAAATTCAGTTTTTGCATGAAAAATTAGAAAATTTTCATCAGCTTGACATATATTCATTTTTCCTGATGTTATTTTGAAGAAATTATAATTTTTATGTTATTTAATGTGTTGAGAAAAAAAGTTACTGTATTCTGGCCATTCAAATTCATATTGCTGATTAAATTCTTTTTTCTTTTTTTTTTTAATCCTGTTTGGCGAGTCAGACTGTGTCTTCAATTCTGGCCCGTCCTGCTCTAACCCTTAATTACTGAAACAATGAACCGATGAAAATATCGATATGTACTCTAAAAATGTTGTAAAAGAATAATAACTATTACTTTATGGCTGCATTGTACTGTACCTAACTATATATATATTTCTCAATAAGCTACAACAAAATTTGAATACAATATTAACACTTTATTAAAGTTTTGCAAGGCTAAAAAGTAAAGGTGTTCCCCAACAGTGCAGTCACTCCTTTTACCAGCAGCACCATGAAAGGCTGGACAGCTGTATATCTGAGTTTGGGTGAGATTTTAACATTTTAATCCTTAATGTTCCCGTGTTCCTTAATGTCAGTCCCAAAGTGTTTAGGCTTCATTAAAAATGCATCATATAAGCATAAAGAACCCAGTCTCACTCTAGACTAGTCCGGTGTGGATACTTGGTCAGGGCCCCTAGGCCTATCAAAGTATGAGTCACTCTCTAACATAAATGTTCAATGTGCTGGATTAACATTGGGAACACTGATTTCTTTACCCAAACCAGATGGTTTCCAAACCTTAAGCAGGCAGTACACAAAGAGAATGCTGCGTCTGAGAGGCAAAAGTGCCGTTTTTAACCTGTTAACAAGCATCAGGTCACCAGTGAACAAGACCGGCCCAAGCCTTGAAGGGGCCCTAAGCAAAATCTGATTTGGGGCCCCCCCTCATATCACTTTGTTGTCACCTGAGCTTAACCATTATGAATGCTGGAGGGTTAAAGTTGAATATTATTTTTTTGGGATGCATTGCTGTTTCAGCCCTATATACACCAGCCCGTTGAAAAACAATGTATTTCAGTAAGATACACATTGTCAAACTATGTCGTGGCCATGACATTGAGGAGGGTGGGGCAAGTATCAATGCATGCCATAGCCAATATAGAGGGCATAGACTTTTTAGGAAATATCTGATTTAGGGTGTTTGACCTGCTTTTGGACATGTTGCACATGCTGTTTTCATCAAAAAGATGTGCAGTTTTGCATAACTATGCAGATGCACCTAATTACAGACTAGTGAATAAGACGTTTGTAATACAGTACCGCTCCAAACTATTGACTGGCACTTCATATGAATACTAATTATGCAGCATACAGAAGTGAGCATCACTGGAATAATATCGAATACAAGTGGTCAGCAATTGGGCCTACAAGAAGCATAATAAATATGTTATTACGCTGTTGTACCACAAAATGGCGTGGTGACACCCCACGACCACAAATGAGGCATGAAAACAAGGTCTACTAGTCTATCCATGCAACCTGACCACACTGTGAAAACATCAAAACACTGTCACCAAAGGAACCAGTCGGATTAAACCACCACAGCTTACAAATGTACAGCTATGTGTGAACATGCATGCATGAATAAAGCCAAGACATGCCCAGCTAGCATGTCCCGTCCACTGATCCCTGTAAATATTCAACAGCCCTGACATGTGTCATGATTCTGCAGTGTGGCAGGCAGGATAAGGACCCACACAGGACTCAGGAGGCTGAACTCAGACAAACAGCTTTATTGCTGGTTGCACATCAGCTACAAGGAAACTAGGAAAGCTCAACTGGAGCTAATAATTCAACAACTAGGAATACACGGAGGAAATCAGAAGCAGGAAACTCACTAAGTGAGACAAAGACAGGAGGACACAGACAACATATACACACACACACACGAGGTAATCAGGGAGATAGGACACACCAGGAAGCACAGCTGAACAGGACAAAGGAAGCAAAACTGAATACAACAATACAAAGGACTGCCAAAGTAAAACAGGAAGCCGACATGGAAACAAATGCCGACTTGACACAATGCAGGGAAGCAGACACACTGAGGGACCACAACACCTACACTAGAGGAACAAGAACACAACATAGGCAACTAGACACAAGAGGAAGGAACACCAATGGAGGACTAAAACCACAGCACAAGGAACAGGACTAAATCTGTGTAACAGAAGAATAAACAAGAAAAAGCTGAAGGCTTGACAAGGCAGGAAGACAGGGGAAGCCTGTGAGCTGAAACACAGGATTAAATACAAAGTCCAACAGCCAAGAACAGAACTAAGTGTTCCACTGACGATGTAAACAATGAAACCACTCTGTCTTCTTGCCTTTTTTCTTGCCCCTCTCTGCCTCAGGGGGAGAGCTCCTTTCTGTGACATTTCTGTTTTGTAGCCTCAGCCGCAAATGACGTAACTGCTGCGCCATCGAGATCACATGGATCACTGCTGACGCGCATGCCTGCCCGAACTACCAAATGCACGCTGACACACCAAGTCAGTCAGCAAGTAGTCTACTCATTAAATTAGCATTGTTACATCTGTACAATTCTAGAGTGTTGTGATAGTTTCCTCTTTTACGACACTGGCATGTTTAAAAAAATTTTTTTTAGGTGAGCTTGGGCGCCCCCTGGTGGTCAGGGGGCCCTAAGCAGCCGCATATATCGCCTATGCCTCGGGCCCTGCCGGTGAACCACTTAAGCATGGGATTAGGGCTGCATTTTAGACATATGCTAAACAAGCATCATTTCAAATCAAATGTTTTACAGTTTTGTAACAACATTTCCATTTGCCTGTGTCGATGGCTACAAAGAGGTCGATGTGGACCAACCCTAACCCTAAACAGTTCACTGGTACCCACGTGAATGTACTGATAATGTACTGACAGCCTCCTCGGCATCTTGACCGGGACATGACAAAGTGGATTCAACTACAACCTGTCACAGTTATGAAAAAACTGAGCTTATTGTCAGAAGACTCACACAGTTTACACACTTTACCACCTGTATACAAGATGCTGCACTACCATCAGTCACAGCTAGCTGAAACACCAGATGTAAAAAAAGGCAACACAAACGACCCTTACAATTAACAATATAATCGTGTATAAATGATTGCACTTCAAAAGACAAGTGTATTGTACTACACAACCACTTCAGCATCCGCCATGTGTTGAAGTGGTTGTATTATTAACCACTTCAGCGGCACACCGTAAAGCTGTAACCTTCACCTCCTTTAACAAACGCAGCAGGGCGGCGCGCACGCGAGCACCTGTTGTGAGTCCGCACCAAGGGTAAAGGGGTTGTGTGGCTTTTGTTGTTATGATCTAAGACAAAATTGGATGAAATAAATGATATTAAAATCAAATATATAAATCCAGATGCCACGCGCCTCCCAGCATGACATGTCTGACGTTTACCGCTTACTGTGCAGACACTGCGATTCAAACGTGGGATAGACTTGCGTTTGTGCGCTCGGAGCTCCTCGTCTCTTCATCTCCTCTGCGGTGCATTTGAAAGACTGGAACATCTAACGATTTCCAGGTCACAATCCGAGGCTGTAGGAAGGAGGACTGGAGGAGGCATAAATTAGCCAAATGGAAGGCGCCCCTGCATGTTAATTTTACTTGACATGAAGTTAAACCATTGGCTGTCTGGAAGGACTGAAACCTGGATGAGAGCTGACAGTGTTTGTCAAGCTCGGGAAAACGGTCAGCGGAAATCTTTAGCGAACCACGTAGCCTGAAAACCTCCACCATGTTTTCTGCTTTGCTCAATGCTGAACGCCTTTTCTGAGTCTGTGAATTAAGCTGTCTTTACACGAGTGTTTCCCCTCCTCCTGCTACCAGCTGCTTCTATTTTTACTCACATTTTTTGTTTTTTGGCCTTTCCACATCTTGACAATTTTTCTTTTCATAATGCATTAACTCTGAGGATACCTTAGGAGACCTGCCTGGCACCCGACAGCACCTCTTAATTCACAGTGTGCTCTGACACAAACACAAAAGGGGCTGCAGGGTTTTTAATTGGCCTCTGCCCAAATTAGGCAGATTTATCCCTCTCTCACATTAGCAGAGATGACCGGCCTGAAAAAATCACGTTGCTCGGGCGTTTCTCTGAGGCTTTCTCTCACCACGCACTTGTCTCAGAAATTGGGCTGAAACAGCAACTTTGACGGTTAATTAGCCTCGTTAAAGAAACCTCCGAGGCCGACTCTGGAAATAAACATTCTTTGTTAGAGAGCGCCGGGGTGCTTTCAGCACAGAGCAGACCACCGGATGCAAACAATGAGGTTTGTTTGGAAAGTTATCAAAAGGATCAAAATGTCTACATCAACAGGCTATGATGCATTTTGGCTTTACGGGTCTTCTATTATAAGGTTTCTGTTTGGGTTCGCCAGTAAAATAAAATGAACCTAATCGTTTTCTGATCATTTTAGTGATCCCTATCAAACTACACGCTCGCGCCTCGAAGCAGAAATTTCACATAAGAACAGCAAATAGAAATGCAGAGATATTCGTTAAATGTGATCGGGGCATTCAGGCTTCCAACGGGAGTAACCGTTGTCATTGTAAAAGCTCAAAATGCTTTTTCTTCACTACCCGCTCAAGAAAATGGTAAAGTTTCAGCCTGAGACCGCCGAGGCTCCGACGGCTTGATCACGCCCGAAAGAATAAAGTACCCGATTTAAATCTGGCCGGGAATAATGCTGCTGACATTTCCAGGAACCGGATACTTCAGACGCTGCAGTGCGATGCATTACCAGGAAAGATCTCCATTTTTTATCGCTTAGTGAATCTGATGCTCTGAGGCTCTAATGCTCAGCTGATAACCGAGCTTCCAGCACTGTCCATCTCATAAAGTTGACTTTATTTGACTGCACTACTTCTGGTGACGCCAAAGTCCAAGAATTGTTGAATCTGGACGAAGTTGTAGAGGTCTTCATAGCAAAGACCTGATCTGCTACCAAAGGTTAATCAGGTCAATCGGGCTCTTATTGCTACTGCTATGGGTCTCAGGTTTGGGGTTCAATAATACCTGAACGGACATTAATGTTTAGGTGGAACTATGCAAGGGGGGGAAATACATTGAAGTTAGGGGAAAAAAATGTTCATGGCATTATTTATTAATGGCATGAAAAGGTTGAATGGCATGTAAGTTCCTCAGTGGTCTTTCAGAGGACAGAAAGTCTAGATTCATGCAAACAGCAGCAAATATCATTGTTGCTACAAAGTTGCTCTTTTTCACTGGAATGACTCAGTCGGCTAAGGCGAGGGTGCTGCTGGGGTAGAGCACGCAGGTAAACGCTCACTCTCACCTCTCTGTGAGTTCAGCAGACTGTTACCGCTGCTGTTCTAACACAGGCGCTGTTTAACCTGGTGTTTGGGAGCCGGCAGGTTAAAACTCTGACTTTGGACTTTTGCGTTCTGTCAGGCGGTTTCGAGAAAAGCTCTGGGCTGTAGGCATGAGTAAAAACAGCTGTTTGGATTCTTTCTCTATAGGGTTCATGCGGGTTGATCACATTTTGGAGCTGGTTGAGTATCTTTGTGTCTATTTGAGCTGGGTCTGGGCCTAGGTTGATTTTGGACCAGGTCTAAAGTTGTATGTTGGTCATTCAGTTTGTGACTCCTTGGGCTCTAGACGGCTACATCTTTGAAGTGAAATTATCTTGGTGTGTCACTAGTCTCCCTATGAGCAAAAATAGGAATCCTGTCACAGAGCACCGCCATACCTCTAAGCGATCAGCATGCAGCACAATGAAGCGGGTGGCGTTGACACACTCCAGCTCAATGCTGACTTCTCCGGAGAAGGTGAAGTTGTCCATGTAGACGGCCAGCCGCAGGTCGTAGTGCCGAGGCCTCACCGAGCCCGGTAGTCGTGAGTTTCTCCACGGCTGGACCACCTCATCGTCCCCTCTCTCACCCGTCCTTTCCCCTCTGCTCCCATTTAGCTTCGCAGACCCTCCGGGGCCTCGGGAACTCGCCTCCCCAGTCGTTCCATCGCGATCTCGTCCGCCACAGTCCTCAAATCGGACACTGAGCACCACAGCCACTGCTGTTACGATGATGAGGGTAAGTATGGAGAGGGCGAAGCCCAGCACCAGCCGCTTGTGCACTGTTATGTGGCGCTCGGTGGTTCGAGGCCGGACCACCACTGATTCAGCCCACTGATCTGAGAGGCCACGGCCGTTCCGCATGGCTCCCGGGCTGCTGTCGTTTAGTCCCATTTAGCTTCAGATTTCACTAAAAAAGCAAAGAAATAATCTCAGAGTTCAGAGTCAGAAACCGATTCAGAAAATTATTCATTTATGCACAGGCCAGATTCCAGCTTGTTTACAGCGGTGTGAAAGTGTTTTTCGATCGTCCCAAAGATTCCAGTCCTCAGACTTTCAGTCTGTGCCGATCAAACTCCCGCGGTTATACTTCAGAAACACTCAACTCTGACCTTGCTGCTGATGGGCTGTTATGAACATCCTTGAGCTCTGCCTACACCTGGAAAATCAACACTGCGGCACGTCTTACATTTCAGTCAACCAAACTAACGAACCGGGGAAAAAATGAGGCGATCATGTGCGTTTTGGTTTTGCGGTGAACAGAAACAAAGAAATCAATGCTGCATGACTCGATTTCAAGAGCAGCAAAGACTGAGGAGGAGAGGGAGGAGGGGGGTGAAGAGGAGGAGGTATGCCGTTGAGGATGTGGCTATGCAGTGAGCGTACCATCCATAGACTGGAAATCAGCTGGGTAAGCTAAACACTTAACCACCGCGAGGAATAAAGCCTTCTGCTGTAAATACAAGAACTACTCAGCAGAGTGAGGAGATTTGCTCACAGATTGTGAGTTAAAGTCGCTTCCGGATGATGGAAATTCTCAGCTTGAGTGTTTGAAATGGTCAAAGATCATAAACCAAAGCCTGAACTAACAAAAGAGAGTCAAAGCAGCAGGTTGTTTTCCCAAGGTAGCTGTAAAGTTAATTTGCTCTGAGTTAAAGCTCCTTCACATCTGCAGTAAAGCATAAATAAAGTCCTTTCGGGCTATTACGGGATTTTCATTATGTTACAGCGGAAGATTAGAACACCTTACAGGACATTAGGATGAGCTACAAGTCTCCTGGAGATTATTATGATTACATTTCAGGTTTGGATTCACACGAAGATTTAATCAAATCAAAGTCACGCCGACGCAGTTTCAGATCTTTGTTTGAAAAAAAAGCTCGAATTTATTTCTATTTCTATTTCCTCAAAAGTTTTGGGTCAATTTATAAAAACGCGTTTTGTAAAGCAATGTTCCAAAATGGAATACTTCTGTAATCACGGCTTTAAATTCCAGCTGTGTAGTTACATTGTTATTATTAAAATTTGCAGTTAAAAATGGAGGAAGCGCCTCAGTTTGACCCCTTTCTCTGATGGATTTCAAATTAAAATTTGCTTCGCTGCTGATAAAGGTGCTCTTTAATAAGGGTAATAACTCTCTCGCTGCGGTCTCTGTCTATGGCTCTCTCTCTCTCTTCTCTCTTGAGGGGGTTAAGTGGATAATTTACGGCCAGCATGTGGGTTTATTTCACCGTGGAGGAGATAATTCACTCGGCTACTCCGCGAGGTCTAAACGATCCCTGCTTTGTGCAGCTTATGAGCCTGATGGATGGAAGCTGGATTAAAACTGATTGATAACCCAGGAATGCAGTGATTACATGGATGCCACTCGGTGGGGACAGAAATCCGAAGGAAGAGGTGAAAATGACCCCCTTTAAAAAAAATCCATCTATCAATCCATTCCTTTAATAAGATCACTCTGATATTGATGGAGTCCGCCGGTAAATATTAATAATAATAAAAAAAAAACTCCTCTGGTCCTCCAGTAACTTCTCTCGCCCCCGTTAGGAAGCGATGATCTCCGTGTCCGTTTCAAGCGGCAGTCGGTCCCTGGGGTGGTGGGGAGCCTCTCCGGAGGTGATCCGTTATTAGTAAGACTCACTTCAGCACCGAGGAGAATCGCGCTGTTCTCGTTAAATGCGTCGTTTTCCTCGGTCAGTCACACGCGAGCACCTGCTGTATACCTGCGGCTTGTTCCAGTCCCCGGGGAGAGGGCTGAGGTTACCGCCGGTCAATAAACTAACCCTCAAGTCCACCCGGGACTGTCCCGGGATTCGTTACACTGCCGTCAGAAATCCATTAAGTGCGTGCGATGCAGGAGAAATCCATCGCGGGAGTTTACAGATAAATGTCAGGAATCCGTTATTGATCCGCTGGCACACGTGGGGATCCCTGCAAACCGCCAGAGACCAGTTCCAGCTCTCACCGGAGGACTTAAACACCGGAATCCGGTAATAATAACGGGCCGATCATTAAAGAAGAAGAATAAAAACTGGGGCTCAAAAACAAACACGCCGGAGATCAGTTTCAGCACCGGGGACCGCTTCGAAAACGATCCTGGAAAGCGCCGGTAACAAATCCCACAGAGCACCGGATCCGTTCCTGCAGAGTCCAAAGTAGAAGCGGACCGTGCCGGACGGATTATCCCGCGTTAACGCCGGGCACTGGCCCCTCCGGTGCTCCTATAATAAACCGGATCCTCCTCAACTTTTTTAGCCCACGGAGAGCCGCTGCTCCTCGCGCCCTCCTCTCCCGGTGATGATGATGATGATGATGACGGTGATGAAGCCTTCCTGCTTAGCATCCCTCCATGCACGGAGGAAAGTGACGTGCGGTGATGGAGGTGAGGGAGAGTCTCGTGTCGCCCGTTCAGCAGTGAGTGCGCTCGCGGTGTGCGTTTCTACTTGAGCACGAGCTGCTGCTCCAACCGAGAGGCACGCGCTGACCGAAGGAGAGAGAGACAGAGATGGAGGGAGGTGGGTGGGTGGGTGGGTGGGGGGTCTCGATGTGAAAGCTACACCTACCCAGCTCTATTCAAATCTATTCTGCTGTATTCTCGTCTATTCTCTCCGGATATATCGCAAAGCAGACAAAAGAAAACGAACGATGAAAGACAAGTAAAAGCCAGCCTGTGTGTGTGTGTGTGTGTGTGTGTGTGTGTGTGTGTGTGTGTGTGTGTGTGTGTGTGTGTGTGTGTGTGT
>JAVDPK010002214.1:90348-100593 GCA_034780415.1 Cichlasoma orientale
TCCTTACTGACCTGATGGGGGGATCCAATGAGGATGCTCTTTACTGACCTGGTGGGGGGATCCAATGAGGATGCTCCTTACTGACCTGATGGGGGGATCCAATGAGGATGCTCTTTACTGACCTGGTGGGGGGATCCAATGAGGATGCTCCTTACTGACCTGATGGGGGGATCCAATGAGGATGCTCTTTACTGACCTGGTGGGGGGATCCAATGAGGATGCTCCCTACTGACCTGATGGGGAGATCCAATGAGGATGCTCCTTACTGACCTGATGGGAGGATCCAATGAGGATACGCTTTACTGACCTGATGGGGGGATCCAATGAGGATGCTCCTTACTGAAAGGATTCTTGCATCTATTTTTCCCAAATACATATAAAAATATTCATATAAAGAAAACCTGAGAGGCATTGCCAAAAACATAAATAAATAAATAAAAAAGGTCCAGTGAGGGAGGTTCTCTGCGTTGGTGGAGGTATATAACCTCAGACTGTGTTTTTTCTAAAGGTGGTGCTTATTTTAACAGTGTTAAAAGTTTATTGTAACCCATCAGAATTTAATTATCAAACATATTCTCTGTTAAGAATCTATGAAGCTCAGTAAATATATGTGTGCTGCAGTGAGCGGTACAGTTTTTGCCTCTGCTTTGGAAATATAAAGCAGCAGGAAAGTGTTGTTTGTACTGCAGCAGGTGACGATAAATGTGCAGTGGAAATAATATTGTAGTTTCTATTGTACGCCCCTTGCCTCCAAGATTACAGGTACAAACAGAAATCAATTGCTGCTTGGCACATTCTTGTACATTGTTGGAAAGAGAATCGAGTTGCTTATTTACACAATATTTTCTGGCCGGCAAGTTACTCGCTCAGTAGCACTGACATGTGATAGGAATAAAATCGCTCGCTTCTGCTGGATCCTCACCAGCACCGAGGGCAGCTGCTGATACAGTCTGAGCTCCAGCTCACCCCACAGGTGACGGATGGGTGTCATGGAAGGCAAGCCAGCTCTTCCACACCAAACTCAAAGCTATTATTGTGCACTGTAGTATTTAAATACTTCACTGACACAGTTTATTTATTATGGGTATACCGGCTATTCTTTAACCTATCACTAACTTTATGACTAAAGTTCTTCCAAACAAACTAGTTTAAATCTACTCTTAAAGCTGCACCATTAAGCTTTTAATCTCCAGCAGGTCACTGGTGACCCCTGAAGGGTGCAGGTTGGGTTTCACTTTAGTCACTAAATAGGCAAAAACTACAAGATGCTACATTTCACATTAAGTCTCCTGCATTTTAGCATCACAGTTATTCTGTTACAAGTTTCCATTTCTGTGTTCCAAACACTGCACAGCTCTGTAGAAATGAGTGCACATTAACTGAGCCCAGACCTGGGTGACCATGGACCTGCTGGAATAGCTAAATAATAAATGTAGTAATCTAGATACTGCAAAATATCAATATCATGTTAGCCGTATTACTGGGAGATCTGAGTGCTCATGGCTCAGTTGTTGCTTTTGCCAAATGACCAAATGGCATCAGTTTGTTACTATTTAAGTCGCTTTAGCCTTCCTACAGTTCCTGTTTATCTGCAAGCCACTTTGCAACTCACCTCCACACCAACTCCTCCTTTTCACACAGTGCGTGACTTAATCAATATCAAATGCATTATCATTAACGCCTGCTCTGTTCTGTGCTGGGTTTTGTTCCCGCCTTCAGCTTTTTACATGTGCACAGTCATACCATTAAATTTCTGGAAATTGAAATATAATCATTTTTCTTTTCTATTGGTCCTGACCGAGCTGTAGTTCGCACACAGTGAAATGTCTTAATTTAGTGATGCATAAATTCCATTTATCAGAATTTAAACCTACAGGATCTGCTGGGAAATGTCTCCAAATAGTTGAGCGTGCACGTTACTCTTTCCGAGTGGATGCATCTTTTGTTTCTGTGACCCTTCACGTATTGTTACAATCAGCATTTTTTAACTGTGTAGGTTTAACAAATTTACTATAGTAGTCTGTATTGTAATGGTCAGTGAACACACCCTGTCGAGCACACACAGTCGCTCTGGCATTGCATGGCCAATTAGAGTCCTATTTCAGCCAACTGGATCAAGGTGGAAGACAGCGGGAAAAAGAAAGAGAGGGAAAGAGAGAGAGAGAGAGCTCTAAGTGGGCGGCACACTCTTCTGCCTCGGGGAAGATTGGTGTCAAGTGCAGAGAACACACACAGTGGGCAGAAAATGTAATGAATGTGTATCACTTGTTAGGAAGAAAGAGGGTCTGTATGTATGCCTGTGTGCATGCACGGCTGTGTGTGTGTGTGTGTGTGTGTGGTCTCTGCACTTGACACCAATCTAGCAGCAGCAGCAGCAGCAGCAGAGAAATAAAAAGAGAAGTGAGCATGTCAGAGGGAGAACAGACTGCTGAATGCACACAGATCCAAACATCAATATTTCAAAATTCCTTGAAAGCACAAATCCATCCATGATTCATAGTCGCACAACATGAAAGAGATAGCGATGCAGATACAGACTGACAGCGCATCCTGTGGTCAGCAGTGAGCTGAGTCACTGAAGGTGTGTGATGTGTGTCTGGTGAACGCCGTGCCGTGGGAAGCTCTGCAGCGTGGGGGTTTTGTAGAATGGAATTTTCACTCCCCGAACAACATCTGGATTACGCCGCTCCTTTGATCAGTCTTTGTTGGCGTCAGTGGCTGAAAGCGTACAGCAATACTCAAGATGATGAGCTGTGGTCAGCAACTGACCGATCTGGCTCCTGATAGGTCACTGACCCAGCCAGCAGCAAATCCTTTACTGCTAGAAGCATTTAAACCCAACAGACGGGTTAAAGGGCGTGAGGCCTCAGGACAGAACCTTTCTGGGTGGGCCCAAATCGTCCTAAAACCTTCGAGTTTGTTTCAAGATGGTGTCTGTCCGCAGTAGGTGGTGCTATCTTGTGATTTGACACCTTTATTCAGGCGATTCAGTGAAAGGACGTTTTGCACAGAATGGACTCATTTCAAGGTCCTGATGACTATTATTAGGTGTCTTCATGGGGCAGCCTGCCAGGTGACCCAAACACCCTGCAGATCCATCCACACCTGCGAGTGTGAGAGGCTGACTTTCACTTGTGTGCACCGTCTCATCTTTACCTGATATTAAATCTGTGTCTGGGTACAACTGTGTATTTCCACGTACAGCTGATATTAAAATATATATTTCAGTCGTGACTGAGCATTGCAGCTGTAAGCACTTTCTTTTATATTTTTTCCACACCAAGCCCACTGTGTATTCCTTTTGTCAGGCTTGTGTCTGATAACAGGAAGAGATGAGCTGTCTGACCTTTCAACTGCTTAGATGATTTTTGCACTGGAGTGCATTCACACGTTTCCCCTGTCTGGATAAGGCATCCTGATGGAGACTGCAGATTAATTACAGTTCAAATGAAAACTTAATAAGCTGCTTTGATGGTTGACCATATTTTCTTCAAGCTGAGTAAAGAGACGAGGAGCAAAATAAAACAGAAGAGGACTGAAGGGGGAAGCTTGGCTGCAAAAGCACAGGGACTGCTGATTCTGTCAGTGCTGATTTTCAGTGCTTAGCATCAACATCCAGCAGGGTTTTATTTCACTAAATCAACAGGAGAACAGAATGAGGCTGATATAAAAAAAGAGGCCTTTAATGCATGCGTTCCACCAGCAACAGACACTCAAATATGGATGCATATGTTGGACCCACCAATACCAAATAACCATGGTAACTGAGAAAAAGGTTTCTTTGAATAATCAGCTTCATATCAGAAATCATAATCTTTCCTTGTAAAAGTAAGACGACCCATGAAGCCAAAATAGCCAGATTTATAGAACAAATGGCAAGCTGAAATAGTTTAAGTATTTATGCATGATTTACATATTAAAAAATGTATCTGACTCTAATGCAGCCCTTCAGTTCACCTACTGTCTGAAATAAGCTGTTGTATGAATTTCTCATTGATTGCAAATGACAACGTCTCAAATCCATTTGTGCACGCCCCTCCAAACGTTTTGGAACAGTGAGGCCAGTCCCTTTATTTCAAAACATTTGGGTTTGAATAAAAAAGATTAATATGAGACAAAAGATCAACATCTCAGCTTTTATTTCCAGGTATTTACATCTGAATCTGACCCACAGTTCAGAAGATCGCACCTTTGGCCTGAACCCAGGTATCACAATCCACTGTCCACAGAAGACTTTATGATCAAACGCACAGAAGCTTCACCAGAAGATGCAAACCACTCATTAGCAAGAAGAACAGGAAGGCCAGGCTGGAATTTGTCAGGAAGTTCAGAGACAAGGCTCGGGAATTCTGGGACAGAGTTTTATGGACTGATGAGGCAAAAATGAACAGTTACCATGGTGATGGAGAGGCTAAAGTCTGGAGAAAGCAAGGATCTGCTCATGATCCCAAACATATGAGCTCATCTCTGAAACGCAGTGGAGGTGATGTCATGACTTGGGCCTACATGGCTTCTTCTGGCTCATCAATCTTCGTTGATGATGCCACCATGATGGCAGCAGTACGATGAACTCAGAAGTCTACAGAAACATTTTGTCTGTCAGTTTAAAGAAAGATGCAACCAAACTGATCATCGTGCAGCAGGATAACGACCCAACACTGCAAAGGAGTTCATTGGGGGCAGGAAGCGGAAGGATTTGTGGAAGGGGGGGTGGGGGGGGGGTGGGTGGATCTGACTGCCCTGCTTTATGATTTATAAATAAAGTTTTTTCAGTAAGACTTTAAATTAATAACCATAAACTCATCTGGAATCTCTTAGACTTCTGACCTTTTAACAACCAGAGAAGTTGCCCCCTGCTGGCCATTGAAAAGAATGCAGGGTCAAGGCATTCTTCAGATCTGTAAGCTGCATCCATCCTCTCATCAATCTCAGATCGAGACCTCAGGGAGGCAAGAATCAAGTCAGATTCCTTTTAAAATGCACTGCATAACCTCGAGGCCCAATAAATGGTGTTGGACGTTTACTTGCAGATTGCAAATGGTGGCAAGATTCAGGCCTTACAAACGATTAGCACTCGCAGATGAATTTGCGGGTCCTGCGGGGCTCCCGTGGGCTTAAACATGGGAGGAAAGCCATTTGTTTTGACTAGTGTCAAAATTAATAGAGGAAATGACACAAAAACTAATGATCCATGAACAGTATGGCGTGAACATCTTCAGCTCCACCTCACAGATGACACAGACAAACTCCCTCACTCCTCCATCACTCTGCCGTTGGAAACCCTTAATGTTCGGTATTACATCATTTTCCTCCCAGTGCTGCCGCACAGCTCGTCACCCATGCCTGACCTCGGCTCTCTGAGTGTTTACAGGCCAATAGCCTCACGAAAACAAAGCTTTGTTATGCCGCGCCGCTTCCGAATCGTTGCTGCAGGAGCCTTTGTGGGTGATTCATGTGCTTTTACAACGTTTCCTTGCTTACCAGAGTGTGAGGTCTGTCTGACAGGTTCTATGGTGCAGCCTGCACTTTGGAAGAAGGCCTCAGTTTGTCACTACCGTAGCCAAGAACCCACCTGCTCCCCCACAGCTTTGTGATAAACAGAGAACTGAATAGATCTCTGAGAAGGTCCTCAGACTGGGATCAATGACGGGTGCTTGATGTCACTCAGTATTTCAATGGGACGATCTTCTACATCTACCAGGTCACCAGCAAACCGCTCAAGCAGGTCAAAGCACACCGGGGTGGTTGTGGCTCCGGCTTTGTCCCCAGTTTTCTGAACAGACGCAATCCTTCCAAAACAATTTAATTCATATTGTGTCTCCACATTAGCACCATTTATGCGTCACACGTCTTTAAGATAGCGTGCAGTGTTTGACCGTGGGCGGAGCTGGAGTTTACGCCGTTAACATCTGAAGACGGATCAGGACTTTTTCATAGTAAGCAATCGAAACCACGCAGCAACACATCGATGACCAACCTCTGGCTGTGAATCAGATATTTTTTCACGTCACTGAGCACAAAATTTTAAGTAATGCATGTGAATAGGAAACATATTTCACGTCAGGAATACACGTTTCTTTTATAGAGAAGCAGCAAGGCGTCACTGTAGCAACCAGGAAAAAGTATTTAAAAATGTAGCAGCTGTTGTATTTGAACCCAAACTGTCATAAAGGCTAAACCTAAAGCAACAACACATTTGTAATAATTAAAAATGTGTTTAAAAAATGTATCATGGATACCTGGATGTTACTTTTTGTTGAAGCAGCCGGAGTTATCTCTAACTGTGAGCGGCGCCTCGGCTAATAACATCAGACTTAAGCAGGCGCGTTCTGGTTCCCGTGCTCATCGGCTGAATGGCAGGTATTGATTCCGAGGAAACAAACAGCAGCTTGGAGTCAAGGACTTATTTTGGGACTCACTTTTATTTCATCTTTTGTTCTGTTTATTTTTTTTGCTCGTTCTCTCTCTGCCTCTGCAGTCCCAGATTGCTTCAGAGACCAAAGAAGAGTGAGCGCTGCAAAGTGTGTATTTGCACAATATGTATGTTTGACAGCTCACTGTACAAATGTAGAACAGATTGCTTCTCCCGTCTCTTTGATAGGTGCATCCGTCTATCCCGTCGTTTACCTTCTCGTTTATCTGCACAGCGGTGTGTGTGTGTGTGTGCGTGCGCGCGCGAGCGTGAAAGTGTACCACGCTTACAGTAAATGTGCATGTGTGTATTTGTCACACTCTGTTTCTCGTTCGCACGCGGCCTCTGACAGCCATTTATTCCTTCAATCTGTCAGGTGTGAGCCTGTGCGTGTCTCACCATACTGGAGTTGTCAAACTGGTTTACAACAAGCAGTGTTGGGGTGTGTGTGTGTGTGTGTGTGAGCTCTGCGTGACGCTGATTAAAAGTGAGAGGTTTCTGATTGCCTTGACCCTCCGTGGAATTATTAGCATAGCACACACACACTCACACACACACACACACACGAATAATTGAGCATTTCTCTTCGACATTACATGTAACACGATCCAGTCCAGGAGCTCAGTAGTGAGCTAACAGACTAACACTTCGCTGTTTACTCTCCATATTTAAATTTATGCAGATGAGGCGAGGCAAAAGATGAATGAGCTTATTTGTGCTTGAAGGCCGGAGTCTAGCTCTCTGTCATCTCCCAGTTAAGACCTGTTTCAGACTGGGACTCTGGAGGGTGCCAGGCTCATGCCTCATAAGATTTACAGAAAGGCTTCAAAAACACGTAAAGTCAGATCAGATTTTGCCTTCCAGTTCATCACAGAACGCGGGGACTTTGCCCTGAGCGTGCACCTGTCGGCTGGTACTCGGATCTGATGGCAAAACATTGATACACTGACACAAAACGCAGGATTTTGGCAGAACTGAATACCGTACGCAACCTTTCTGAGTTCTACAGTTTGTCTGGACGGACAGCTGTCAAGCTGGCACCAATCAGCTTCTTGGAATCCACTGCACACTCATTAACACAGTCACTCAGGCAACCAATCAGAGAGGCTCACCTGAAGTGTGTTACATACAGGTCCCCAGACAGGTTTAGCACATAATATATAAACCCAATGGCTCTCATTTGCTACTATTTACATTACTGTGTTCATTCTCACACTATGCAAACAACTAAATTACACATGTCCATCTGTCTATGTTGTTCTTACCACTGTGCATATGTTAGTAAATCGGAATCATTCTGAACCAATCAGTGCACACCGCCGCGCTCCCATTTGCCTGCATAAGGAAACACGTTTACCTCCAGGTGAGGCGGAGAGAAAGTGAAAACGTTGCAAGAGAGAATCCTGTACACCTCAGGCAAGAGCGCAGGTCTGACTGAAGAAACAGAAACAACTGTATAGAAAGAAAAAGCCAGAAAAGGCGTCGCTTTCCAAAGTGTTTACAACTAAGTGATAAAGGTTAAAAAAAGAAAAAAAAAGTGAGGATCCGGCTGAAATACTGGAGTTTCCCCCCGAGACGCTCACTGTGGCTCAGGTAAAAACAAAGAGACAACGAGACAAATGAGAAAGAAATTAGAGTTTAAATGATGTCATTTTTAATTTAAGATAAGCTAAAACATGTTTCTCTTATTTGCTTATTTCATTTGTAAAATATTAAAAGTGCCAGTCGAGTAAGCGATTATTGGAGAGTTGAACACCCCATCAGCGACTTCTAGCAGTCCAGAATCTGCCCCCGGGGCTTCTTCATAGTTCTACGAATGGTCGGGATAGAACGGATTCTCTCTTCTGTTCTCTGGTTTTACTGATCACTTCACCATTTTCATGCATACAGAACATTATTATATGCATCAAGGGCTTTCTCTACCTTGCATTCACACGTACAGCCAATTTAGAGTCACCAATTAATCAAACATGTCTTTGAGCTGGAGCTCACACACATGCACACGCACACACACACCTACACACACACACACACACACACACACACACACCTACACACACACACACACACGCACACAGAGTCATTTAGGCATTTCAGCAGAAACAAACCCAGAACCTTCTTCAGGTGACGGTGCTGACAGCATGCCGCCCACATAGACGGTACTACCTCCTTTTTTTCCAGTGTCTGCACTGCAGGAATGGACCATTAGAGTTCCTAGAAGTCAGTTTCTGGGGGTTTATTTTAGCTTCTACAGTGGAGCTGAAGGCTTTGGAAATCTGACCGATGCAGGCATACCTTGATTGATTGAACTCGTTAATGCAGCCCTGGCAACCGCCGTTAAAAATGAAATGGCAGTAAAGTCAACGCTTTATTGAGCTGATATGTGGAAGAGGAAATACAATTTTGATTTAGCTACCAGGCTCCTACCGTGCAGCAGTGTAGAGAGGAAATGAGGAGGCTGGATTAGAAAACATAAACTACAAAGAAGGAGATGTTCCAGTACTTAAGGGTCCCTACAAGCAGAGTAAATGTAAACAGCCAATAAGGCTTGGAAGGGATGTAGTACCTCCACGTACTCCTGAGAATAGTTTGGTGTGAGCCCTTCAAATCCTCCTGGAACTTGATTTCTCTGATGGAAACTCATCTTTAGCCGAACACATCGTGCCCTGTCTTTCTCCAGGAGCCTTTTCGTGCGACTGCGGAGTCGCGCAAACAAATTTACCTTGAATAATGACCAATAACTCACTGAACGTGTTCCAAAACTGCAGGAAAAGCAGGATTAGAAACTCTCACAGGTGCCACCTCGCAGTCCCGTTGATGCTTCGCTGTTAGCGTACACTTCTGCTAATTACTGAACTAAGAAGCAGCAAGTGTTGAGACATATCGCATGTATGCTGTTTATGTCGCAGTATTTATGTTGCTGGAGGAAACTAAAGGAGACAGTTTGTTCATTATTCTCATATCCTCATAATGACTGCACGGTCGATGCGTCACCATCTGGCACGCGCGCGCACACACACACCGCTGTGATAATGCACCCACTGAATCTAATGACAACACACCGCTTGTCGTAATGAGACTCCAGTTTGTTTCATACACATCCGAAGCAAAGCATGATGGGTAATCTGGCTTGTTGGTCATAATTAGCTTCTTGTCGCTGTGGAAACGACTCAAGTGTTTGCCCCGACATGCGGTTCGCTTCAAAGGATGGACGCTTTGAAGCGAACGGCACGCAGTCCTGGTCCAGCGTCTCCTCGCCTCAGCTGGGGAAAAAATGGGATGTCGGGTTGCCAGATAGTAAATAAAGAACCTGCTGGGTTGCCAGGTCATCAGTGAAACTCTCCCCCTGCAAATTGGGTTGTAACTCAGCACGGTGAATCATGTCAAGTGCGTGCGAGTGTATCTGTGAGCGCGTGTGTGTGCGTGTGTGTCGCGCTCAGACAGAGGCACTTGAACTAAATTGCCCCCCTGATACCCACAATGCATCTGGCAGGAGTGTGTGTGTGTGTGTGTGTGTGTTAAAACATCCCGATGCCTCAGTGTAACACACAGATGCTGCTTTGTGCACCCCCCCAACGGTTTCCCTGGTAACCAGGAGGGAAGTTCTAAAAGCGTTCTCATCATCCTGACTTCGTTATCCTGCAGCGCCGGGATCTGTTTAGTCAGGATTGGATTCAAGTTAGCAGATTAACTCTTTTCAAACTGTTTTCCATTTTCTCACAAACTGAACAGTTTTCCTTCATTTCTTGAAAACAATGTGAGGTCATTCCCGATGCTCAGAAAGAGGCTTTTTCATTCCTCCCAGCTCTCCCGGTCTCCTGGGGGGGGGGGGG
>JAVDPK010002214.1:102110-123869 GCA_034780415.1 Cichlasoma orientale
TTTCTTCTCGCAGCAATTTTGTAGTCCAGTTTAGTTATGCTGAAGTTGCACGTAGGTAAGTCAAAATATTCGGTTGTGGATGTGGTAACCCACACGATTCCTTACATCGCCCCCCCGGCATCAGAGCCTCTTTGAAGTGCTAAAATTCATCACAGTTCAGAGCTCTGGTGAACGGGGGACACTCTCCACACACTAACCCGGAAGAGGCACTCTCTGACCCAACTAAAATTCATCACAGCGCTCCCCTGGAGCTCCTCCGGTGGACGGGGGGACACTCTCTGGGAAATGTACCTACATCAGTGCGGGAGGTCCTCCGTGTTTGTGCTAAGCACTTCAAGGATGAGTGCTACAGCTACCACTATCAGCAAAGAGGGATTTGCCGAAAAACTTTATCTGATTGAGGGGTCAGTTCTTCTCTGCAGAAACCACCACAGACACAGCAAAGCGGTAAGCTCCAAATAACACTAAAATGGCAACAAACTTTATTTTAGACAAATTTTCTGTGTTGATATGACGTCCTGGCCATTGTTTTGATAGTAGCATAGTGCCTTCTGTTAGCGCTGTGTGCTAGCTGTTAGCTCCTTGAGGATATAACTGTACTACATGTTTTGAATAACATTATTTGGCTTTGTGTTTGCCGTTTTTGTCTTGGGATTCAGTGACGTTCAGCGACGTTCTTGACGCTAGCTAGCTAACTCCTCTGTCGAGGCTTTGTTTACTTCATTCATATTGTGAATAAAAAGTCTCTCTGCCGTAGCTAATCGTATCGCTCCTATCAAACTACAATAATGGCCGAAGGGGGTGGAGTTGAACGCTCCGCGACCTGGAGGGGAGCGGGGCGCAAGAGACCGCACCAAAATGGGTTGCTCTGAGCCGGGTGTCAGAAAAGGGGTCAATGTGGGGTCTGTGAAGCTACAATACCGAGGAACTGGGACCAAAGCATTGCAGTTCTACTTTATACAGACCACAAGTGAATGATTTATATATGAAAAGGAAGGATTTAAAAGCATGATACGACTCCTTTAAATGAACTCTGAACTGTGCATTTCACTGCTGCACATTCAGGGTTTTTCCTGCATATCAAAACATTTTGGTACCCATCAAAGAGGTTTCTGGATTTGTAAAATATTTCTAACCTTTGTTTAAATGTATACAATGAAACAATGTCCAACGTACCTTCTGTTTATGTCAGCAGCAGCATATAGTCCATGTCAAAGGGGAAGGAAAAAATAACCTTGGTTAGAAACAGTTCATCAGTTCACTGCCTTTAAAGATCTGTTCTATTTTTACATCAAACTAAAAGGTGTAAAACTGTGTGTTTATCTGACAGCAGTCATAACATGTTTCAGAGACTAATCACAGTCTGAAACAGCACCACGCACAGCCTGTCATCAGCCAGTCATTTATGATGTCATATTCATAACTAATGATGCAATCAGGATAATTAATGGAAAAACAGCTGTTCTGGTCTTTGAGAATGAGCTGCTCATCGATTTCCATTTTAGAAACGGCAGCGTTTATGGTTTACCTGCAAACATCTGTCAAAAAAAATAAACCCTTTCAATATATTTACATGCCATGTTAAAGTCATATATTTAAAAAATAAATGATCACAAGTGCAGTAATGTCAGACACAATAAGGTACACACAATCAGCAGGAAACAAAGAGAGCTGACAGCGTTGCATCTCCTGGATGAGGAAGATCTGGTGTGTGTTCATGTGTATGTGGTTCTGTGCGTGTGTGTGTTGTTCTCAGAGCTCAGGTTTGTCCTGTGCTGTGATGCAACGTTTCCTGCTGCAGAAACAGGCACTCTGATGGTGAACATGTTAAAAATGAATGTTAATAATTAATGTTAATAATAATTCAGTGTCCAACCCAACAGGTCAGTGGCTCCGAGTTTTACTGGCCTACGTTTTATGTTTTTAATATTAATATTTCATTTATATTCTTTATGAATCTAAATCTGCAAAACAATGTTACTAAGCCTTCAAATACATCTGGTCTTGCATACCTCATGTCCCCCTCAGACTCGCCCAGCTTGCTGCAGGTATCAGCATATAAGCAGGATGGCTGCCATCAGCCTTCAGCAGCTGCCTGATTAAAACAGCATGTCAGACTGAGTTAACACTTCATCTGCATATTTGATTTTAACTTCTGTAGCTTTACTACACCAAACCCAGCCTCCTCCATCAGATTGGCAGATGGAGAAGTGTGATTGATCCCTCCAGAGAACATGTCTCCACTGCTCTAGAGTCCAGTGGCGGCGTGCTTTACACCACTGCATCCGACGCTTTACACTGAGCTTGGTGAACACCTGATTTCAATGATCTGGATGGTGACCAAATACTTTTGGCAATATAGTGTATTTAAGATAAGCATCTAAAAAAAAATCTTAGCATCTGTATCTAATATTTTTTAGTCCAGCTTCAAAATTGTAGTTTCAGTACAGCAGATCCACATTAACACCATCTACAGTCACATTATTAAATCATTTAATGGAAGTGCGGCACAATTCTCTGAGCTCTGCGGTTCTTGTGGTTTGTCCTTCACATGTTTCTTTGACCTCATGATCTTTTATTTCAAATTAAAGTAGAAGAGAGTAGGAAACAGAGATGATTTTTTTTTGACTGTTCATCAGTAGCTTTGGTTCTCTCTAAAGCTGTGCCCTATCACACTGAGGTCCAACAGGACAAACACAGAGATGAGTCCACTGACATTCCTCTAATCACACACCTGCAATATATACATTAACTCTGGTTTCTCACATCTCACACCAGCCAATGATGCGTCCTGCTCAGTTAACCTACAGGTGTAAGTCACAACTATAAGTATTGTAAAGCCTATTTTTAAGGTTAAGAGTAATAGAGTGGCAGCAATTTCTAAAAATGGAGGCGTCTGCAGATAGAAACATTTTACAGGAACAGCAGCGTCCCGATGAAAGAGGTGCTTTTGTTCTGCGTGCAGCGGAAACTCCTGTTTTCTAGAAATCAACATCTGAGAATTTTCACTTTTATACACAACAATAGTCACTTATTCTCAGAAAATACTGTTAAATCCAGGTTCAAGCCATCAAAACAATATGTGAAATCCTCAGAAATGTTTACTTGTGCACAACAGAAAGAGCGTTTCTCATTATTCTTGAGCATTTACAAATGTTTTGTCATATTCAGGGAATCAGCTCGCTATTGTACGTAAGCTAGCGTCATTTCATCATGAGTGTAATCACACGCAGAGCTGTCAGAATGTATCAAAGCCACAGGTGTAAGTCGTGAGTATTTTAAAGCATACTTGTAGAGTCCTTGAGCACCACAGAGTCAGGGACTCAGAGACGGGGACAAAAGCCTGTCCATGAAGGAGGAAGAGGAATGTGGATGTGTGGCGAGGGAAGGTTAGCAGAATAAAGGAAGATGCGGAGGAAATGCAGAGGATGGATGTGGCACGCTGGTTCTTCCCCCGAGAGTGAAAGAAAGTTTAAAAGTTCTCCCTGTGTCCTCGTTGGTTCTAATCTCCCCACATTGCAAACAATACACTTTGGATTAACTGGAGCTGTGATGGACTACTCACTTGTCCAGGGTGGACCCCGCCGCTACCCCCTCCACCCAACCCTGACCTGGATCAGCTGCTGAGGAGATGGATGTGTGGACGTGTTGCAGCACCTTGTTTATCGTCTGTGAGTCTTCATTAAAGTTGATTTTATTTTACCACCTGCTGTTCTGTTCGTCCCTTTTTAGTGGCAGCAACTTTAAGAACTTTGCCTTAAAGGGAACCTGTTATACATTTCCTTGTTTTCTGTCGTATGGTTACATGACCTGATTGGCTCCACCAAGATCAAATATAATATAAATAAGGAATAATAAGGATCTGTGAGACATTGCTAAGCCACTGTAGTCATCCGAAAATGAAAATATGGAGATGGAAATGAGCAGAACGGGTATCCCTCTCAGCCACGTGTGAGGTCATCTTTAAATGACAGCTCAGCTGTCCAAGAAATGATTTAACAAAGGTTTAGAAGCTCCAACAACTTTTGAACCGCTAAACTTCGAGCACTGTGTTTTTAAAAAGCCACACCTCCTTTATACTTCTTCCTGCATTGATGGAAACATCAAGTTCAATCTGAGACTTTACACTCGTGCAGATGTCCAGATACTCACGGTCTGCACCGTATAAAGCAGTTTATATTATTTTGTGAATGTGAAATGAGATCAGGTGAGGTCAGTTTGTTCTATTCTGTCAGTCGAACACGAGCACAACAACACTTCTTACTGTTACTGCAGGAGCTCGAGATCAGCCACGCTGCTCGCCCGTCCTTTCTGAAAGACAGCAATACTGCAAGAGAACAGCAGCTGCGTGTGTGTGTGTGTGTGCGCGCGTGCAAAGGCCATCACACAGAGAGAACTGAGGAAACTCGGCTATATGAAGAGCAAAGCAGGAAAGAAAGGAATACATTAATGTTCAGGGCCATTTTTAACACAGGGGTGAAAATGTAGCTATTCAGCTAAAGCCCTCACACACACACACACACACACACACACACACTCACTCTTCTTCTTCTTCTCTCGCTCTCCTTCAGGCAGCCGAAGTCACGTTGCTTTTTTGCTTAACCTCTATTATATCCCTGCGCGTGCACGTGCACACACACAGACGCACAGTCAGAGACGTGCACGCTCCCTCGCTCTGAGTGCAGCGTTGAAGGCGTGGGCTGTTTCTTCAGGTTACATCTTTCTGCAAAGATGATGGATGGAGGATATAAAATCCATCTCTGCAGGCCATTTAGAAACAAAATGAACAGACTGGATAGATAGATAGATAGATAGATAGATAGATAGATAGATAGATAGATAGATAGATAGATAGATAGATAGATAGATAGAGTTTATTTTCATAAGATTTGTTGTGTCCTGACCTTTATCTCAGCAGAATGCTCTCCTGAGATGTAAATCAGTCTTTGATTTCTGCTTGAAATGACAGCTCAGAGTCGTTTGATAAAGTAAGACTGCAACAAGAAATGAGACAAATGCAGAAGAAAAATGCCTTACGGGAACAAACTAAAAGCACACGGTTCCAAACATAAAGTATGAACTGCTGAATATCTAAATTAAATATAAAAAGCAGCTACACTTGTCACTTCAGTTGCTAAATATCAGAGGAGCATTATCACTTTAAGAATCATTTGAGAAACAAACACTTGAGCTCTGCCGCTGCTGTGTTTTCATCACTGTCACAGCCTGTCACAGGCGTCAAGCAGCGGGGAGTCAGCTGATGACAATATTTCATAAATATTAATGGTGTCAGCATGCGGCTGAGTCTGTCACATGATACTGTAAGATGCTCGTCTTTGATAGCGAGCGCGGAGACTTGTTAATACCTTCAATGAGCTTTTATGTGACATCACCCGGAGAACGGCTTTGTAGTGTTGCTTTTAAACCCCCCCTCCAATGAAAATCAAGCTTTTAACCTTGTTAGGATTTTTTTTATGAGGTGTGATTAAAAAGTTTAGTGTCTGCATCTAAAAGACACAAAACAGTCCTGGTTTAAATGTGGCTCTTGACCCCTCTGAGGTCGTCTTCAGGGGCAGTGCTGGACCTCTCCTAGATACTCCAGCTACACTGATATTATCCCCCTGAAAGCTTTTAGATGTCCTTCACTGTGTGAAACACACCGACGCTACAGCTTCGATTTTCAGTGAACATTGTGTTGATGCAGCCTAAAAAAGTGTTACTTGAATGAGCTATGAGTTTGGGCACATTAGCACGATGGCATGCGCTACATTTCAAATCATTTGCACAGAATGTTCCTCCTCAAACAGTCTGACCCTGAGGGGTAAATCCACGCTCTACAGCCCCACGACTAATGGAAAAAACTGAACACGGTCCCAGTCGTGCTCTTCACTACAGGTGACGCACCTTCACCGAGGAGACTGGATCCTCTTCTACTGAAGATGTAGCCAGAGACAAACGTGAAATAAATGGTGGAGCTGCTAATGTGCACGGACTTCTGGGGAATCATCCAAACAGAGCACGAGATCTGGGAGAGATATACGCTTTCATTGCTTCTCTAATGCTAGACAGCATATGCACGATACAAGCTATTAACGCCGTAATGAATCATTTTTCCCGTGGAACAAAAACATCAGAGTTATCAGTTGGGAACAAGATCCATCATCATCATGATCGCCATCATCATCCATCATTAGCAACACATTCCCTTCATGAAACATAGTCAAGCAGAAACTGTGCTATATGTGATCTTTGTTCTCATTTAAGGTGCTGCTAGTTTCTCTTCTCTCCTCTGCTCTCTGTTTCCTTAGGATCTGAAACAGACGCACACAGAGCGGAGCAGAGAGACACACATGCAGCTAAAGCTACTGGTGCTGACAGCAGCACCGTGATTAGATTTTTGTAATCTAGAAGCTTTGTTTGTGATGACAGCCTTGTTTAGCTGTAACAAATAGCACCTAGCTGTTGCCCAGTGTGCTCCAGGCAACGCTACACAAACTTCTGCAGTGTGAGCTAGCACCGCGTCACCCTCCGTGAAGCAGGGGAACTGGTGAGTGAGTGGGCTTGCCTGCAGAGAGTGGTGGCGGCAGGTGTTTATTTCACTGATCTGCACAAACTAAATGTGCAAAGGTGTGGTCTAAAACATTTCAAGGAGATTATGGGTCATTTTTGGAAAAGAAATTCTAAATATGTAATTCTATATACTTACAGCTGCTTTACTCTGCACAGCAACAGTGCTTTTGGTTTGTTAATCAGATTTATACGGTCAGAACAGCAGGGAGACAAAACTAAAAACAAACCAAATCTAATAGGAGCTGAATTAGTGAGGAGTTCTGCATTTACATTTAATACTCGTGCACATGCATAAAAGTGTGTGTGTGCAGGTAATGAACTGAGTCACGAAACGTGACAAACAGCTTACATAAACACACAGGAAATCTGGCGGCACCAGAATTACCACAGCAGAGCGCAGCAGGAAGGAGACATGGAGGGCTTCTTTGTGCTTTTCTTTTTTTTTCTTTGAGTTTTGTTTTCCATTTCTCGCATCATTGCCTCGAGCCGCCCCAGACCTTTCTGGAGGGGGCTGGCCCATTGCAGATCACCCCCCGCCTCTCACAACGGGCCGCCCCTACACCCTCTGGGAGGGAGTCCGTCTTCTGTGGACACGGTTTCTATCATATTTTCACTTTCTTGTTGTTTTGTCATTCGAGGAAACTTCAGTCACCTGTCACTAAATGTCCTATAACAGAGCCTAATGAAATATAACTGGCAACAATGTTAAAAACACAAATTACGTGTAGCAACTGGTACTGCAAGCATGCGGTTGTGGAAGAAGAAACTGGAGGTTCTTCCCCACTGAGATCAGCCGGAGCCTCTGAAACACTTCTCTTCAGTGTTTTCTCTGGCAGAGAGCTACAACCTCGATTATTGCATCTCACTGGTTTTACGATGCTGAGCTTTTAGGCCCGTCTTTGAGTAAGCCCATTCGGTAACAGAAATTGTTACATACAGCCCAAAATTACAACTCTGTCAGCTTGTCTGCACCAGCTTCCCAATCAAAGACTGTTTTCTTTTACGGGAGAAAATAACGGAACCGCAACCTTAACCTAACCTCGCCTGCAGGTGTTTAACGTTGTGTTCTAGGTTGTGGGACATGCACAAGATAGCAAAGTTATCTGTGGCACATAGACTGACTGCATTGTAATAATAGCAAATTACGAATTTTATGCAAATCATACATATTTGCCATGGACATATTGTATATTGAATTAAGCCTTCCTGCCAGCATGACACAGGTCTCCATGACCCACAACAATGTGGGCTTTTATTCTAAATGTTCTCCATTTCAGGAACCAGGATAAAATACTGCAAAAGTACATCAGGAAACATTTCTTTGTGCTTTCCGCGTGGTCTCTCTGAAACAGATAATACTAATGCACGCACTTATTCAGCTTTGAAAATCAACTTTAAATGAAAAATGGAGCATGCACCTCTCACACAGTCCCGGCACTCAACACAAGAGGCATTGTTAAGCTGATATTATCACTTGTAATGAAAAAATGTCACATTTAAAGTGGACCTATTCTACTCCTCTCCAGCTCCATATTTTTAGTCTTGGACTCTACTAGAGCAGATTTGCATGATTCACAGTTTAAAATGTTCTTTTTTTTATCTTATAGCAGGCGCTGGTGCAGCCCCTCGTTTAACCATCAGTCTGGAAAACCCGTTTAGCTTCTGTTCCTTTAAGGCTACCCTCCTGCCTTTAACACAGCTTTCTTCCCAAGGCAAAGCTTCTCAAGTGTGTCAAATTGCTGACACAAAAAAATGAGAAAAACTGACCAGCAGGTGGTAAAATAAAAGCTACTTTAATGAATACTTAGGTGCTCAGGTGCTGGTAGGAGGAAGGCAATCCAAAGAATGTAAAATAAAAGTCCAAAGGGAGGACAACGGAAAAAGCCAGCAAAGAACACAAAGAATAATATGAAAGAGAAAGCAGAAGACTTGAATATCTGACAAAGACTGAGAGAACTGAGTAAACGGGCCACACACCAGGGGCAGAAGTGTAGGTGAACTGATACAGACAGAAATGAGGAGAGGAAGAGAAGGACAAAGTGAGGAAATAACTTTCAAAATAAAGCAGGAAAAATTAAAGAGAGCTGAAAGTTCCTACTGAAGGTTCAAAAAAGCTTCCTCTGTCTTTTCTCGATCACTTTTCCTTCACCTCCGTGGAAACATCATTATGCCGAGAAGAGACGTGACGGAGAAATCAGACAATCTGACTGCCAGCAACCATCTGGCAACCTCTGGCTGCGATGGGAAAATCGATATTCCCCAACTGGTTACGAGTGGTCGTTGGTGTTTGCTAGCAGCCGCTGTGAAATCCAATGCTAAAACCCATTCCTGCAGGCCTGGAAACCAGTCGACACCCCCCGGTGGCCACATGTTGCTACGGAAAAGTGTGCATTCAGCAGCCAGTTGGTGAATGGTTGCTGGCAGTCGCTGGCATGAAATCACAGAGACGTATATGGTGCTGCACCAACAACCTCCTTGTGATTGGAGGTTGTTGTTGACCATTGCACAGGACAGCTGATGGGAGGCAACCTGTCTCCAAACAGTCAACTCAGACTGACTGCAATCACTCTCAGCCAGACTGGCGAAGGTTTGCCATCTAATTTCTAACGATAGACTGAATGCCAACACACTGGAATCAGTCTGTGATGATGAACACAACTCAGCTGCGACACATTTGCAGTAGAAGACCCGACTCAGCTGGTCTGTTTATATTCCTATGGAAAAACAGGGTTCCCAAGCACCTGTGTCATTTTGCAGTTAAATTGCCGTCCTGCAGAACCTACGTCACTGTTTCTGCTTCAGATCTTTGAGGTTCTGGTTGGACTCTGAATGTAAGCAGTTAATGTGAATTTCTGTGTATGCGGATAGCAACACATTTATTACAATTAAAGCATAATTAAAGCACTTGACCCCATTCACTTGCAAACTGATTGCAGACTGAATCCATCTTTTGCTGTTTTATCACCATCTTGATGCACAAAAGTCACTTCAGTATTTGCAGAACCATTTTGATGGCAACAAGATTGCGAGTTCATGCACACGGCCGCAGTGGTCGCAGTTTCCGAGCACCGTTTTCCCAAAGGTGACTGTAGTGCAAATGGAGCTTCTGTTATTTTTGAGATTTGTGCCTTCACAACATATAATTTAGAAGATTAATAAGTTATTTATTAGTTAAATTAAGAAGTTATCTCGGGTCACTTTTGGTAGTTCAGGTTCGTGGTCAGTACTCAGCATATTCCTGCCTGTTCATGTGGAAGGAGACGTCACCGTGTATGAGAAGGAGCCAACAGTTAATGCAGCAAATGAACAGCTTTACTGAAGGACTGGTCACTACTGCAGTGTGTGTGTGTGTGTGTGTGTGTGTGCGCGTGTGTGTGTGTGTGTGTGTGTGTGTGTGTGTGTGTGTGTTACAGAGAAAGAGACAGATCAGTATTGGATTTTGAGTCATTTATATTCAGCAGGGGTTCGCAGATACTCACTGCTACAGTACAGCACGCACACACACACACACACACACACACACACACACACACACACACACGCAGACAGCCTGCCCGGCTCTATATAAATCCATTAGAAGTTATTGTTCGTTGGCGCATTTCTGTGGCAGCTTTTGCTGAATAAAAACCTCTGATTCAATTCAGAACTTTATCGTCCTGGGAGGACGATTTGGTTTACAGAAACAGTTTAAGATGAGAAAACAATAAAAACACATAAAAAGAATGGCAGCAGATGCAGAGCAACAGTGATATGATCAGAGTGGAGGAAAACCGAAGCTGCAGAGTGAAAATCAGGTTTAATGCAGTTACGAGCACTAAGCTGCTGAAAGATCAGTGAAACTTAGAAATCCTCCTGCAGACCTGTGAGCACTACAGTACCTATCTGGCACTAACAGTCACACAAAGCAGATGAAGCGTAACATTTATATTGCTTGTAATATTTTCAGGGGATTTTGTCAACGATAACGTTCATGAAAAATTGTGTTAGAGGATTTTTTTTAATTTCCTTTCTATTTCTCTGTTACGTATTTGTAAATTAAATTTGGGGAATTTAATTCGGTTGTATTTATATGACGCCAGCTGACACCAGCTACCTTTAGGCGCTTCATAATTTAAGGTAAAGATCCTGCTATATTAGTGAGACAAACTCAACAGTCCGCTACGAGCCAGCATTTGGCAACAGTGCAGCAAAATAAAAAGTGTGCAAGATCATAAGATTTTATGACGGCCCTTGAACACGACACTCCTGTTAGTTTGTTCCTACTTCCTAAAATGATCGCCGTCTCGTGCTTCTAAAGCGACACGCTGGAGTATAAATCATGGAGAAACTGAAAGAAGGATGCTGGCTGGTTGGTGCTGGCACAAATGTGCAAAAACTTCCACCAGGAGGCTCGAACTCTGTTTTTGCTTCCGCTAACTCTTTGGTTAAGTTTAAGCATCAAAACTCAACATGTCCTCCAATCCGGCCCTAAGTATCAGTCGTTTCTGCAGACCCTGAAATATGAACGTTTCCAAAATGAACGTTCCTACCTGTGGCTTTTTTGTCATGTGGTCATGTCTGTGGGTAATGTAGAACAGTAATCGATTAATCTGAAGGTTGGGGGTTCAATCCCAGTCTATTGCAGCCGGCATGTCAAAGTATCTGAGGGCAAAATACTGAAGCGCTTCTGTGAATTAGGAATGTTTCATAAAGCGTTTTTAGTGCTCAAGTAAAGTGTTATATTAAAAAAAATAAGAAAAATCTATTTATTTATTTAGTGTTTTAACTTTTCCGGTTGCATCTAATAACATTTAGTCTGCGTAGCCTTTTCAGAAATCTGAGGAAACCCATATTTACGTATTTTTTCAGGATTTGCCGGAGAAACCCGAACACGTTATTCAAACGCACTTTCGTCTGCGGCAACTAGAGGTCGCTTTATTTCATTCTAAAACGTCGATATCGGTCGTAAAACGTGGCTGCAGAAACGACCGATATCAAGGACCGGCTCTCAAAACTATGTTGTTAGGCTCGAGTTATTTTTCAGTTTTGTTAAGTTAAACACATTAAAAACCATTATAATTTATTTCCAGTGCTCTTTAACAAATAAATAACAAATCCATATATTTAGCTGCTTCTCCGGTGAGTCTGTCATCCCACAGATGGACTCCACTTCCACCCACTCAGAATGCAGACTTGGTAAGAACATGAACCGCCTGCTGCAGCTTCACCTGCAGTAAAAGGCAGCACGGCTGGAGTCTGTCGGATCCGCGGGACGATGGACTCTCTGGAGATTCAGCTGAATGATATCGAGGACCGCCGCAGCACCGAGCTGCTCGCTAGCACAGTCGCCATACAAACAGGGAGTGAGGGGGTGAACGGTTTTAATTTACAGAGCTGTTTTCATGCAAAAAGAAAAAAAACTGTGACAATAAGAATCTATTAAAAGATCGTTCATCACTGTGTCTGTTTATTCCTATTAGCAGTGGGCCAAGAGCGCCATCACGAGGTCAAGAACAGGGCTCCGGGCTATCATTTGTATCTGCTGCAAAAAGAAAGACTCTGAGGCGCTGTGCACTGCTGTACACGCTTCAGAGAAAAACAATGCTTTTTATCACTTTTGACATTTTGACAGCAGAACAATGTTAAAGAGAAATAGCTTGAGGAATACCAGGGAGTTGTGCACCTAATTGAATGAAATAAGTGAATCACATGGAGTGTAATATGGGCCCGAGCTGCACAGGGCCAGAGGCATGGCTTTGGGGTAACATGGTTACAGAGTCTGAAGCCCTGCTGGAATCTCTGAGGTCATTACGCTCAAGAACATGGAAGGAGATCAGCACCAGGAGCTTCTGCACAGCCAGCATCGTTGGGCAAGTTACGTATTCAGGAGGAGAGAAAGCAGCATGTTTGGAAAGCTGATGAATCACAGAACAGGACAAAATCCGTATCTGCATGTCTAAGAAGGATTCTTACAAATCTCCTGAAAAACACGCAGAAAATATTTTTAATGTATTTGAGTCTGCACTGGGGGGGGCAAATCCACACCGGGGGTGGAGGGTGGGGTGGGTGTTCAGCTTTAAAATGGTTCATCCCTGAGACGCTGCCCTCGGAGTCTCGGACTTCCAAACTGTTTGATTGGCCGCTCATCGTTAGCTTTGTCATTGGATTGTCTTCACCTTTTACTTTTCATTGTGTTTCTACGAACTTGCTCTCTGTTCCTTATTTCCAAGTGTTCCATTATTTCTTTGTTTTCTTCATTCATTCCCCTTTATGTTATTTTATTTTATTTCCTTTTCTTATTTTATTGCATTTCCTGCTTTCCTTTATGTTCTCTTTCCTTTATGTTCTCTTTCCTTTATGTTCTCTTTCCTTTATGTTCTCTTTCCTTTCCTTTCATGAACTTTTCCTGCATTCATTTCCTTTTTTGCTATAATTTTATTTCCTTTTCTTTTCCATCTTTTGCTTCACTTGCCTTTCTCGTCCTGTCCTTTTGTGATTTACCTCTGCACCTTTTGTTTCAGCATTTTTTCTTTAAATGAAATTGCACCCTTTCCTGTTCTTCCCATTTTCCTTTACCTTGATCAGCTTTATTTCCTCCTTTTTCTCGCCTGCCTTCAGTTTTTTTTTTATCTCCAACTTTTTCTGAGTTGCCTCCTCCTCCTTCTTTCGTCTTCTCCTGCTTTATTTCACTCCTTCACTCCCATTTCTCTCGTCTTGGTTCACATTATTACAGGTAATGTCGGGAAGGCAGAGATTAAGAAAAGCTGAAAGAGTGTCGGGAAAACAGAAAGTCGTTACTGAGAAAAACATTTTTTATCCTTTTCTGACAACTTTTTCTTTTGTATTTCTAATTCGCACGGAGCCAGTTTTGACTTCCTTTATGGTTTCATAAAGAGTGAAGTGTGTGTGTGTGTGTGTGTGTGTGCGTGTGTGCGCGCGTGTGTGTGTGTGTGTGTGTGTGTGTGTGTGTGTCAGCAGTACACAGCGATGAAGCCCCAGAGTTCACCTCAGTCAGCTAAATGCTAATCGCACATCCAAACCCAAACTGCACTCATCAATCCTCCCTTCATCCCTTCATCCCTTCACTTCCCTCCATCATTCCTCGTCTCCTCGTCTCTCCGAGTATCTCCTCTTTCTCTGTCCCTCCTCATCTCCTTCTCCTCTGCCCTCTTTTCCTTCCTTACAAGCGTGTTCTTGTGTTTTTCTCGGGTCACTCATCTTTAGCTTCCTTCCTTCTTTAATTTTCCTTTACCTGCTTTAGTTACTTGATGCTGTTTCCTTCATTAAATTTACTTTTCTTTTCTCAGATACTTTCATTTCCTTCTGTCCTTTCCTTTCACCCTTTCATTCTTTGTGCCTTTGGTATAACTTATATGAAGTATATTTTTTTATTTGGCTCCTTTCCTTTTCTTTTTATTGATTAAACTCTTCCTTTTCCAGTTTTTCTTTCCCTGTACTTTGCTCCTTTCTTTGCTTTAATTTCCTGTTCTCATTTTTCTTTTTTGACCATTTCCTTTCATTTGATTTTCTTTGTTTCCCTTTTCCTGGACTGTCCTCATGCCCTTCCATTCCTTATTTGCCTTTTTTTTTTTTCATTTTATTTCCTGTTGGTCACTTTTCTTTGTTTGCTCCATTTCCTTTCCTTTAATTTGGTCTTTTCTTTTTTAACTTCCATGCCTGATGTTCCCGTTCTTTCCATAACTAACTGTAACTCCATCCCGACCTTCTCTCCCTCATTTTCTTTTTGTTTATGTCCCTGGAAATGCTCAGTCCTGTTTCCCAGGTTTTCCACCTCCTTCTCCCTCTTCTCTCATTCTTTCCGATTTTGCTCTGCTCACTTCTTTCTTCTGTCTCCTCTTGTATCTTCTCACGCTGTCTTCATCCTCCTTTCTTTTCCCCCCTCCTTCCTTTGTCCTTCATATTTCTCCTCCTTCAATCACCTCCCCCTTTTAGGCACTGTACTCCTCTTCCTTCCCTCGCTGCCTCCTTTGGAGGCAGAATTGATTCAATCACTAATTGTGCTGAAACAAACAGAAGTTGATTAATTCATGTTTACGCTCGCGCTCGCTCTGATAAACGACTTGGCGCATGAAAAAAAACAAACTTGTTAACATGAGAAGAGAGAGAGAGAGAGAGCGAGGGAGAAAGTGAAACTCTTTGCATTGTGAGCAGTAAATGGGATCACTGCCTCGTTTAGTCCACTAGCTAATTAAAATTCACTGTATGTGTCCATTTGTTGGTATTCGCCGTGTGTGTGTGTGTGTGTGTGTGTGTATTTGTTTTCGCTGTGTGTGTGGGTGTAGTCATTGATCAGACTGACAGAGACTTATTATGGTGTCACTTTTTGTGACCCCTTTTGACCCTGCTGGCGGTTAAATTGTGTTTAAGTGTGCAGTGCGTTTGTGTGTATTTATATGTGGGTGAGTGTTTGTCCTGCTAATGACTTGTCAGCTTCCACCACAAGAGCTAAAGGTGACGCTTCCTCCCCGGAGACACACACACACACACACACACACACACACACACACACACACACACACACACACACACACACACACACACACAGAGGTTTTATTCAGGCATTGTTCCTCGCAAACAAATATCAACCAGTGCTGCAGCTGCAAGAAGAATTAAATCAAGGAATTAGACCATCCAGTCCAGGAATTAGACACCTGCAGCTGCAAAGCCATTTCCAAAAGCACTCAAAGGAAACCACACATGCATGCACGCACATGTACACAGCAAAATATATTATTCCAAAAGGCGCCAACAGCACAAACACAGTTGAGTGGTCCAGCTCAGTGATGAATTAGCTTCAGGGAAGCAGGTATCAGCTGCCTGTGCCTGCACACTTGTTAGTGACATCCCAAACTTTAAGCCTCGCCCGTATAACTCCAGGACGAGTTATGAAAAACACCACAAAGTTGTTATGAAGGAGAGAAACTATCACCAGAGACCTGAAGAAGTTTTCATACCACGCTCAGCATGTTTATTTCTGCTGTGCTGTTGGAGCTGACTGTGAAGCTGCATGCTCATTGGCTAATAACTTGTCATTCGCAAATCAGTAGCCAATGAGCTTTTCCTGAAAGACATGTAGCCAAATGAAACCTACATTTACAGAACAGACTTCATGTTTCATACAGTATGACTGGAAATGAGTGGCTGAGTGTTTACAGAGATCCCGGCAGAGGCGCCGTTTTACCGCAGAGCTGCATAAGAATGCAAGTCAACCATAGATATCGCTCCCTGGTGGCCTCTCAGCAGAATGCAGGTTTAAGGCACTTTCAGACCTGGAAGCTTCGTCCAGCTTTTATAATGTCTGTAGGGGGTACGGACTCACTTTTGAAGTCAGCCTCAAGTGGCGATTAGAGGAACTGCGCTTCAGTCCAAGTTGAAGCCTGAATTCAAATTATTCTAAATGACAGCATAATTTATCTGATTCATTTTTATTTCACGCCATCAGCGCTTTATCACATGCATTAAAGTATCACTCCATCACTCACGCTCAGCTTTACACGTCAGGATTTTGTTCGGGGTTCAGGATCTCGCCCAGGAACATGCTGGCATGTGGACTGGAGGACACCGAGGATCAAAGCACCGACCTGCCAGCCAGTGAACGCCTCACAGTTTTGTCATTTTACACCATCAACCTTCAAGTGACCAAGTGGGGTCATTTACAGTCAACCACGGCTGACAGATTAGAGTAGAAAGATTTGCTGCTGCAGAGGCCTCGAGGCAGATACCTAACGCCCAACGTGACGACGAAAACGGCTCAATGAGAGGAGATAATTAGATTTTGGATGTTGTGACACATAATTAAAGACGTTAGAACATTTGTGAATATTGGTTATTGATAAAGGAAACCATTTGGGTATGATAAACACACACAGAGCTATTATTCAATATTTTTACTCAGGAATATTATATCAAATTCCACGAAACCAACTTTAATGTTGTTGCTGTTTGTTTGTTTTAACCACCGACTGAATCATTTAGATGAAAGTCTGGAAAATGAAAATGCTGCTTTTAGATTTAATCATTTTTTTACATAAAGAGTAGCGAGTTGTTATTTGCGTGACGCAGAAATAACATAAGTGAAACAATTTGACCCTGAAGTGCTGCAGAGTTTCAGCATGAAACACAAATACTCAAGCACGCGTTTTTTTCAAACCGATTTCTTTACGGCAGATAAGAAAGGAAGTAAACAGAAAGCAGAAATGGAAATGATTTCATCCACCGGCCGAACATATGGAGAGGCAACGTTAGGTCCACAATTAAGAGAGAAATGTGAAAATGTGTTTGTGGATCAAAGACAAACTGCAGTCGACAGAAGGGAAATAAATTGAACTCATCTGAGCTGAACAAAGTCAAACATCCTCTGCAGCCTCTCTCTGTCTGTTCGGCTGCTTTCAAGTCAAAACGTTCAGCGCTGCGTGACGACCTCTGACCTTTGGATGGCTGACCTCTCTCCACCTCTCTCCGTCTCCTACTCTCTTTCTCTCTCTGTGACTTCCACCCCTGTGGGACTAACCTTGTTAAATAAAGCTTAATCTAAAATAGCTCCATCCAGCCTGTCTGCTCCGCTCTGCAATAAATCCTTCATCAAACACGTCGGAGCGCGTCGATCGATATCAGACCACCGGGACTGAGAGCACATCTGTGTGTCTGCCTGTGTGAGCGCGTCCTCGCCGTTTTACCGACGATGCTGCTTTATTAGCGAAATAAAGTTCAGTCAAGGTTGTATACTTTTATTTATTCAATCTGTATGTTAATAGGAATTTGGGGCTTTATTTGTACAGTTACAATCAAAAATCATCCAACCTGCAAGACATGCCAGTGAAGTGGATGAAATTTAATGAATTCATATTAGCTAAAGCCTCGATAAAGTCAAGGAAAGTTTAATAATGCATGGCTGAGTGAAGAATCCCGACCGATCTCACACTCAGTCCTGCAGAGTTTAGTTTGCTGCTGTGGAGCCGAGTGCCCCCAGATTATTGAAGTAACCAGGATGCTTCCTGCAAACGGCTACGCTGGGTTGGGGGTGGGCAGATAAACACATAACTAATTGCTATGTTCATGAAACCCATAATGCCAGTAGTGTATGTTCCTTAAACCCGGTCAGCTGGCCGGGGTTCTGATATACCAACTGAAACTCTAAAAATCATTCGAATCCTTTCAGCATCTCTGCCGAAATCCAGTGAAGCTGTACGAGCACACATCCTCCAATGTGCCTGAGAACAAATCTAATCAGCTCATCTAATCAGGCTGTGTGGCAGGCAGGACGTGTAACTAGAAGTGCTGTTTAATGCTGAAGTTACTTAGATATACAAAAACACTAAATCCCAAGGTCAAGGCAGGAGCAAAGTCCATAATACAAAAGCCTAGACAAACAAAAGGGAACCCACAGCCTGCAGGAGCACTAACAACAAGACAAAGGACGGGAAAAACGCAGACAACAATTGTGCTGCTTTTGAGATCTTTCAGCCAGCAATCCGGCGTGGGCGTGGCCAATGAAATTAACTCAGAAACAAGGGCGGCGAACACTTTTTCACACAGGTCCAGGTAGGTTTGGATAACTTTCTCCTTTAATATGCCAAAAAATACCCCCCAAAAAAAGGAAATACAGGTTTCACAGTGTGGCCCAAAGGAAACATAAAGAAGCTGAAACACGTTTCCTGCCAGCGTGGCTGCAGCAGGTTTCTGACCACAGCTGCTCTCATTAAAATGAAGCTGTCACGCGGTAACCATGCAGGCATGACGGCTCAGTGAGCACCGACTGGAACTGTTTGGTGTTGTTTGGGTTTATTGCGCTGTTTGGGCATTTGCTGTCTTAGCTTTGGCCAATTAGAACGTAAGCAGAGTATTTTGGATGTTTCATGATTGCATCTGACTGTTAAAGGTGGACTGCACTAACTGGACTTTATGGATTTATCTCACTCGGCAGTGACCGTTAGATTTTGTTGTAACCATTTTAAAACAGTTCTAAAAGCTCTTAAATAAGTAAAGATTATTATTGGATATTATCAGTAGCAGCCAAAGCAAATATATCATATACACTGTTTTATTTTTTCTGCTTTCTTGCAGTTTATTGTGCAGAAGGACAGAAACATAAGTTGTACTTCAGGTTTATGGCATATAAAATACTGATTGATGCCCCCCCATTAAAACTGTATGTGGGACTCTGTAAATTTATAATTCATAAGGACAGAGAGAGGAAGATGAGCACTCATAAACCAACAGTATAAAAGTCTCTGTCTAAGATATGAAGAATAAAAACATTATTAAAGCTATTCAGCCATGCAGAACACATTAAAACTGCATTATGTGTGTTACCTTGTAGCAGTATCTCAGTAAAAATGGTTCCAATAACACTGTTGGTTCATAACAAGCAGTCGGAAAGACTGACTGGTAGAAGTTTCATTGGCTGCCTCAGAACAGAGCCGGCTCAGGTTTGGTGATTAGGGAGCAAATGAGTAAAATTCCAAACTCAGAAGCACATTTCATTTGGAAAAGAAAAATTCAGGCCTCATCTCAGCTCAACTCACTGAGACACAAAGAGAGATGCTTAGGAACCATCCCGTGAGCTTCTTTCACGTTCCACGCGAGTCAAAACGTTCTCCTTCTGGTGTTTGTGTAAAGCTGGATCCACGGTAACAGATTTTTCCATCTTTCACCAACATTGTCTCATTTTGGATACTTTTGTTACCACGCTCCCAGCACTGCGTGCGTACTCACTAAGTGTGTGGACGAGGCAAGTTGTGCACATCCCAGAAATGAAAATATGACAGTAATTGTCACACTCATCAGACGCTGATTTGCACTGGAGCAGTTTGCAGCTGAGTAAAGGGGTGGTGATGAGAATCAGCACCTCCACCTCTGAGAACCTGGATTTTAGCTGGAAAAAGTTGGGAATGAGCTGCTGCCCTAAGCAGGGGAGTTCAAATATCTCAGGGTGTTGTTCAGAAAAGAAAGGCAGAGTGGAGATTGACGGATGGATTGGTGCAGCATCAGCAGCGACACAGATGATGTACCGAGCTATGGTGCAAAGAGAAGTGTGAAGGTGAAGCTGCTGATTTACTGGCTGCAGGTAGTGAATGATGGACTGAGATCATGGATACAAGTGGTGGACATGAGCTTCCTCCTTTAGAGATATGCTGAGGAGCTTGGTCATTCTGGAGGGTCTCAGAGCAGAGCTACTCCTCAACATCAAAAGGAGCCAGCTGAGGTGATTCAGGCCCCGGACTAGAATGCCACCTGGGTGCCTCCTAGGTGGGGGGTTTTGGGCATGTCCTGCAGAGAGGAGACCCCAAAGCAGAACCAGGACTGACTCAGGAACACTTCAGTGTAACCCCGGACGAGCTGAAGGAGGTGGCTGCAGAGAGAGAGGAGGTTCTGGAGATCTCTCCTTAGATTCCTGCCCCATGAGCCAGACTCAGATAAGAGGCAGAACGTGGATGGATGGATGTTCCACGAGCTGCTGTATTTTAAAAAATTTAAACTTGTGGAAACTGACCGCACATAATAATTCTTCTAACACCAGACATGCTGTGTAACGTCAGTGCCTGATAAAAATCTCCCCCCTTTGGTGTTGAGGACATGAACTCCTCCTACTTGCTAAAAGCCACCAGATATGCTACATAAGCAAGATTGTGACCACAGTGCACTGAGGCACTGAAAACAGCCGGCTGAATTAGTTAAACTGTCCGACCCAACTCATGAATGAGGAGCTGAAGACGGTTTCACCACTAAAGTAAATATCTTCTTAAAGCCTTCGTTTTTTTTTTATTTTTGGCATTGTTTTTATGGAGTCAGACCAGAAATAGCTACTTACTCTTGGCAGAAAACAGCTTTAATTATCACACACACAGACAGCATGTAGGATCCTGGCACTACACCAAATTTACAAATTAAAAAAAGTATTTATGATCCACACTCAGCTGCTGGGTAATTTATTGTCAGCTTTTTTTTTTTTTTTTTTTTAATTCATTAAGTTTGTAAATTAACTGCTAATTTTTGTGCAACAGACACACGTCTAATTACGTGCTAATTGTTTTCAAAATAAAATGGAAAGAAGGCGAGGGGCTGTGGCAGCAGAAAACTTTGAAAGTTCCCTCTGATGATGACATTCAGAAATAAATTTGAACTGGTTTTTGTCCAAAAGCCTCATACTATTGAATGCCATGGAAACGGACACACCATCATTATGGGATGTTCCACTTTAAATGGACCCAGCAGCATCTGAATGCCAGGTTGTGTGTGTGTGTGTGTGTGTGTGTGTGTGTGTGTGTGTGTGTGTGTGTGTGTGTCTCCCTCCTCAGGCAGTCAACCAGCCCTCTCATCCTCACTTCCTAATGAGATTTAATGCTGAGTTGTCCAGCTAACACACACACACACACACACATACACACAGTTCATCCAACGCAATTTTAATAATAACTTCCTGCCTTTATCCCAGTTGCACTTTGCCTATTTGACACTCACTGCAGCAAGTGATGAAATTATTCAGTAATTTCAAAATAACACAGGCCGACCTGAAGGAGGCGCTAAACCGCTTTTATCAGCTGGTGGCTCCGCGCTGGGATGTCAGCTGGGTCATTAAATCTTGAACAGACATGCACCCCTGGGGATGATGTATTTAATCCCATGACTTGTTCATCTGGCACCAGCATCAGGTCAAAAACTTTTTAATTTGTTTTGCTGTATGGCCAGATGCCTGCAGCACTGATAACTTCAGCCACACTTGTTTTTGGTTTCAGCTGGAAAATGTGGCAAATGAAGATGGTGAACACAGCAGACACTGCAGACTCCAGTTAAATATGTATGTCAGTGACTGTCACTCCCATTAGCAGTTGCTTCAAACTCTTACCTCAAAGAGGGATAAATGTAATTGTTGACAGACATTTTACTGAGGATCACTGAAATGAAAGTCGTGGGTCTTTCCCCTCCACCCACAGGACTTCCAACCATCTAAACAAACATTGTTGCAGCTGAAACACACCCTGTGCACTAAAACACCACCTGTAACAGGAAGTCTGTTACAGGTGATCCAGCCCCCAAACTCCCCGGATCCCAATCTATTTGAGCATCAGTGGGATGTGCAGGAGCAAGCTCAACCCACTGAGCTCTCACCCCACAACCCAAAAGACCAACACAGTTACAGTGTCCGCACCAGGCTGGGTCCAAGCAGCATATGGGGGGGGGGGGGGGGTG
>JAVDPK010002214.1:126275-140345 GCA_034780415.1 Cichlasoma orientale
ACACACACACACACACACACACACACACACACACACACACACACACACACACACACACACACACAGAAAACTCTCTGACTGATACACACACTGAGAAAGTCTCGTATCACCATAGGAGGCTGACAAAAATCCGTCATGACACACCCATTGACTCAAAATGGGCTTTGAAGCAGAACCATGCTGTCTGCGCGCGCGCACACACACACAGAGAACGCTGACACATCCGACTGCCTTCTGCTGTCACAAGTTTATCTCTACAAGAACTTCAGAGGGCGAGAGGAAGGAATGCTGTGAAAGACGTACAGTGAGAGAGTTCCAGCAGCAGGAGTTAATGAAATAAACGAGGAAATGCAGGGAGGGAAACATGCATCGGATTATTGACTGAATTTAAATGGGAAGAGCGCAATCAATTGTTTCACTGCTCATCAGTAACCCGCAGCCTTATTTATATGAAGGCCTCTGTCCCCGATAACATGACTATAAATATTTCATGGACAGCGCCTACGTGTTCCATGTAGCGTCGGGATAAAGCACTCAAGACTGAGTTTTTTTTTTGGGGCCTGTGGCCATTATCTCCAAAGAGCACCTTCAGTAACCGCGTCTTACTTTTTATTTTCTTTTTTATTTCATGTGTAGCTGGTTTGCCTTGCTGGAACAGCACATGTTGGCTCGCACTGCTCTTAGTTTGAGGAAGACTTTGCAATTCCCCCATCCTTCTCAAAGGAGACACAAACGGAGATGAAGACCATGCTACAGGGATCTGGCCTGGGTAGGTGTCACCTACACAAGAGGTGCATTTGCCCTGTCTTACTAAATGGGGATTTAAGCGGGCATATCATGTGTCTTTGTAGTTTTGTCTTTTTATCTGCGGTTTGACAAGCAGGATTTGCATAATGCAGCCAGATCAGCTTCATGTCTCTTTAAGGACGCCCTCTTCCTTAATAAAGGAAGAGTTAGAGGGGATCATCTCTTCAGCGGGAAGAGGAAAAAGTCAGCGGACAGCAGTAATATTCATTTCACTGCTATGACTGCTCAGTTTTATTCTTTTTTTAATTACTGGAGTATTTAAGTGATATTTTTCACCAGGTTGTGACACAGGTAGAACCTACATGAAACCAGCCCGGTCACAGCAGTTTGTGAAATAGTCCCAAAGAATGAATCTATTTTTTATCCATGTTGATGTTCATGAACACAAATTGTCAGCGAGCAAAATTTGTAAGTAATGCTTTTCAGCAGGAAGTGTTTTTGGTGTCAGAAGAAAGTAACAGGATGTGTCACCATGGAAACTAAAAAAAATAAGTGACAGCTGTTGGATTAAAACCAACACAGCAGTTTTTAATGCATAAACCTAACCAAGCAACATATTTAATACCAAACAAGATTTTTCATAATGTATTCAAAATTATACAAATGATGTGACATGTATGACTCAAACTCGGCTCCGCTCTGAAACTCAGCACGACTTACTCGTCCTGCACCTTTCCAGGGTGCATGTGGGAGCAGACCGATGAAACGCCACATTCACGGACACAAAATAATGCTGGGAAACTCATTTTGAAGAACACACACAAAATAAAATGAAATAAAAAATGAAAATTCATGTTTAATATTATGAAACAGCAGGTTGTGACTATTATAAACGTCCATGAGACCAGGTTGATAAGGCAGTATGGTAAGAACACGTGGAAGTTTCTAAGATGTACTTTTTGACCGGTGCCTTTGCGGGAATGTTTATAAGATATTCCCTTTGTAGGCACAAACACATCACACACAAATGGGCAACAGCTGGATTTTTGACTTGCTGGGAGCATTTTATACACAATCAGCTCCTATTCTGAAAATCTGACCATGTAAAATAAAGTCTTCTGACATCATAACAAAAGTATTTCATATTGTATCCCCTTCAGGCTCCTTCTTGTTCCGCTGTAAGTGGACATGCATCTCCTCCAAAAAAGAAAAGGATAAAAGGAAAAGTCTTCCACTGAGAAGGTGATTGGCTTCAATCTTCCATCCCTCCAGGATCCTAAGGTGAGCAGGAAAGATTATGGCCAATCATTTCACCCCAGACAAAAAAATCTGAACTGCTCCCCTCCAGCAAGAACGGCTTCTTTCCAGCTGCAGCTGGTCTCATCAGCAAGGGTCGGGATGCCCACTGATAGGAACTCTCAGGCCACTGATAAACTTGCTTTTTATCACTGCAATCTGACTTATTGTTCACTAGCTTTCTTTTTCTGGGGTATCCAGAGGAATAAAAAGGTATACCCATTAGCAGAACAGTACAGCTTATTATTATTATTTTAAAGATTATTGTTAGTGGCAGCATCTTGGATGGTGCTTTCTGTCATTGCTGTGGTGATTCCGGTGCAGGACTGCATGCCCCAGACACATTATTATCATTCCATTTGCATATGTGGCACCTCCCTGCTCTATATCTAAACCCATTTCTGAACACACTAGGCACAACTCGAACATTAAACACATGGTTCTGTAGCTGAAATCAGACACTTTGTTTTAAATAACTGACCAAAGAAACTCTTTAACAAAAAATAATTGAACATCTAGTAAACTTTAGGTCATAGAAAATCCACCGACAGACAGAGGGCGCCCTCACAGGCCTCACTTCCAGGTATGTCCCGTCTCCTGTTGAACACCTGGAGAGAGTGCTCACATCAGAGTCTGCCTTTGGTGGCTTTGTGGCAGCATCTGCCTGTCCGTGCACAACACACTGAAGACACTACACTACAAACTAACTACACTACAAACATGCGAAAAACTCTCAAATTTCAAAACTCGCAATCAATATCACTGTGTCTGTTTCACTGCTGTCACTCCAACAGCAACATGTTGCCATAGAATTTTTAGACTGGTTGACGTGGTGCATTTTTCCACCAATAGAAAAGAGGATGTCGTGATTTTATTTTTTGTCTGCAAGCACTTTGTGCTAGTGAAGATCCAGTTTTTACCATTTCTTCCTGCACCAAACGTACAAATGTTCTTGTACACAATAGTGCACAATTGCAGTGTCTCAATAATACCCATCAACATAAGAGAGAAGAGCATGGTAAGTGCAAGCCTTGCACATCAGACAATGGATACAAATGACAAATGAAAGAGACAGACCTCAGCTATTACAAATGTCACTCTTTACATCAAATTTAAGGAGCCTGTGATCTGGCAAATAAATCCAAATAAAGTAAAAACAAGAAAATCTCAAGACTGAAATTCTTGGTTAATGGGAGAAGTTACATTTCCCCTCTGAGACTTGACAGCTGTCAGGCTTACGTGCAGTCTTCCAAAGGCTGGTTTGACAGGCGGCTCCTCTCATGGGTTTTTATAGAGTTCATTTTTGAGGACACAGCTTCACAGGTGTATGTTGATCCAAACATGGTGGGAACATACATGGCCAGTGTGTTCAGTGTGTCATACTTTTGGGGACAAGCCACCCAAAAGGCGCTCAAGCTTTCAGCACCATGGAGAGCAGCCTTCATGTCACCAGTGGCCGGGAAGTCGGCTCCCTTTTTTTTTTTTTCTCTCTCTCTTTCTGATGTAGTTGTAGATTTAGTGCAAATGGGAAAATACAGTGTTGCACCACTTAATTTTGCACACAGCAAGCTTTGGTGAATGAGACAGTGAAGTGTATTAATGCTGGGAGCGACAGTCTTACTTCTGCTCACCGCTCCCCTGTTTCTGCCAATCATGGCGGGAGCACCATCTGTGACAACCAGGGTAACTTTTTCAAATGACAATCCATGCTTTTGAAATCACTGCTCCAGGTTACCAAATATACTAGAACCACTGTTAATGCCCTCCATTGGAATCAAGGCCAGCAGCTCCTCTTCAAAAACTTTGCCATCAAAATATCAGATGAGAACACATCTGGGAAATGTCAGTATTGTCGGTGCACTCATCAATAGCCAGCGATGGTTATCTGCCTTCTTTGATCTTGCTGGACATCCTCTGCCAGAACATGAGCACAGCGATCAACAGTTCCAGCAGACAGAGGTACCTGTTGAACCTGTTTTTGCTTGTTGTTTGTCAGTTGCAGGTTCCTTCAGAACAGCCACCATGCTTAAAAACCTCAGCATCAGTAAATGGCTCGCTGTGTTTGGACAGTATTCAGGCAGCCCGCCGAGATGCCCTTGTTGCCCTCTCTTGTTCAGTTGAAGTTTGGTCAATGAGACATGGGAGTACTGAGATTTCAAAGCAGCAATTTTTCTCTGACGGGCCTCTGAATGTTCATGACTCCTTAAAGCTGGCATGCTTTGTGTTAATATGTCAAATAATAATATATCACTTAGGATACAAGCTTAATTTTATTTTATGAGAGCATCCACCCTCACAAAAAATCTGCCCCTAACTCCTGCCCTGTGGGATGGCAGCACATGTTTTGGTTCAGCATTAATGGGGCCTTCACAGATGTGGAAGTTCCCCTTGCCGTGCGCACTAATGGATGCTGCCACTGAACTGTGCACCTTTAACAAGCTGACTGATTCCTCTTCTCTTTAAAGAAGGGACCTTGTTTTTTTTTTTTTTTTAATAATGGTCATTCAATGTCAAAATGCATTTACAAGGCAATAACAACAACAAAAAAGAAGACTAATAAGTCTATGAGTTATAATTTTGCTGTTTTAATAAATTTGGGAATAGGTGATCTTCCAATCATGCCGGGCTGGGACATTCGAGTATTTTCTGTTTCTTTTTTTTATGTCACTGCAGCATTTTTTTTATTTGTTTTTGAGGAAACAGCTCTTTGGATCTGAGGTCATGACCACAGCTGTCACACTGCTCAGTGATGCACTGTGTGTGTGCGCGCGCGCGTGTGTATAGGCCACATAAAAACAAATGTGAGTTTAAGGGCACGAAGGTCGTCCAAAATTTAAACTCCATTTACACTGCTGTGCACTGTCACAGAGAGTATGGTGGGTGAACACACACACACACACAAGCATCTGCACGCACCTTTTAACTGCTGCTGTAAAGACCAGATGTTGGAGCTGACAGCTTAAAAAGGTTTCAGTGTCTGCAGCGATACACGACGAAGTTACACCTTCAGAAATCCACTGGAGCGTGTGCGCACACACACACACACACACACACACAGGATTACAGTCTCAGCAGTGTGACAGCTGTGGTCAACTCTCTGAGCGGCTGCATGAAAACAAAAAAAAACAAAAAGCTGCAGCTCTGGCACAAAAATTGCTCTTTTCTGCCTCAAAGCTACCAGAAGTACTCGTGTGCTGTGAGCCATCAGGAGGAGCGTTTGTGGAGAACAGGGATTGTCTGGGCTTGGGTGGATTTTAAAGTTAGAGATGTATTTTCAGAGCTGGTGAAGCATGAAGCTGCTGATTCTCAGGTCAGATACAGGTAACTGAACATTAAGGTCCCATTTAGACGGATTAACATGAATCAAATCTGAACGTACATTAAAAACATAAAGCGCTGATATTCAGTGTGAGTAACACTTCTTAGAGACGCCGTGATGGGATGATTTTTTTTTTGACAGCAGTGGAGCTCTTTGACCCAAAACACACCTCAGTGAGCCAAAGTGCTGCAGCGGGCGAGTCCTTCAGAATCAACTTCACAATATGAAAGTCAAAAAAGTGTCACAATCACATGTTTGCAGTTGGATTATACAGTTCTAGAGACTTAATCCGTCACCAAACAGCTGTCAGCTGGAAACTGGTGGCGTCAGACTTTTCTTCTCTGCTCATTAGGCGCTGCTGGATTGTGGAATTTTGTGACTTTGTATGGAGTTCCCACTTCCTCTTTACTCGCAGCTGCTTTGGGAAAGGTTGGTTGTTCCGGCAATGCAGCCATTTGTCCTTGTTTCCATGATCTGATTGAGCTGCGTGCTATGTCCCTGCCTAAATGTTTAAATAAATATTCAACTTGCAGGCACAGAATAAATTGAATATTTTTGGATTCTTCGTTTACATTAAAAATGAAATATTTTGTCAGTGAAACCTTTTTAATGCTTTTAACAGGGTGTTCTCGCCCATGAAAGTAACAGATCCTTGGAGCATGTTTTCCTGGTCATAATGGTAAAATCTAGCAATTCACAGAGTGTGCAGATAATTAAGGACAGAACTGGTGTTAACAGGTGTAGCTGGTAACTGTACTTGACTAGTTGGCTGCCTAATTAGATGTATTACTAGAGGAAGCAGGGTAAGTGCTGAAAAGTAGGCAGATAGAGCCAGGCGCATCTCCCCGATACCGTGTTAAGCTAGTGATTGCTATTAGGGTAATTAGGGACTCAGAGCCATTAAATAGAGAGCCTATCCAGACCTGGGATCTAACATCTCATTTTGTTACATTTCTATTTTCAGTCACTTCAACCCCGAATGCAGTGAGTCAGAGTGTACCGACGAACACCTCGATGACCGACTGCATGCATTAAACAACACTAACACCAGTCACTTTATAAGGTGCACTTTTCAACTGCTTGTTCATGCAACCGTCTAATCAGCCAATCACATGGCAGCAACTCAATACAAGGCATGTAGACACGGTCAAGACAGCATGTGGAAGTTCATGCTGAGCATCGTGTAAACTCCACAGCCTACTCGAGTACTGCTGTGACCGTGTCCATCCCTTTATGATTACTGATGCTAAGCAGAAAATGATGCAGTCCTGTTGGTGTCATCAGGTGGTGGCCTCCAGCTCACACTGGAGCAGTCCACAGCTGAGTGCGAAGGCGGCAGGTATGGGAATCAGCACCTCTGTCTGAGACCATGGTTTTCAGCTGGAAAAGGGTGGAGTGCCCACTCCGGCTCAGGGACGAGTTGCTGCCCCAGGTGGAGTTTCAGTATCTCGAGTTCTTGTTCACAATTAAGGAGAGTGGAGCGGGAGACTGGCAAATGGATTGGGGTCACGGCTGCAGTACTGCGGACGCTGCACCAGTCTGTCCTGATAAACAGAGAGCTGAGTGTAAAAATGAAGTCTTCGATTCAACACTGATCTACGTTCCTGCCCTCACCGATGGTCACGAGCTTTGGGTAGTGACTGAAAGCATAAGATCGCAGATACAAGCGGTGAAAATGAGCTTCCTCTGAAGGGTGGCTGGGCTCTCCCTTACAGATAGGGTGAGGAGTGCAGCCATTCAGGAGGGGCTCAGAGTAGAGCCGCTGCTCCTGTACATCAAAAGGAGCCAGTTGAGGTGGTTCGGGCATCTGGCTAGGATGCCTCCTGGGCATCTTTTGGGTGAGGTGTTCTGGGCATGTCCTAGTGGGAGGAGGCCCCGGGGCAGACCCAGGACACACTGGAGAGATTATATCTCTCGGCTGGTCTGGGAAGGCCTTGTGTTCCCCCAGATGAGCTGGAGGAGGTTGCTGGGGAGACCCACGACCCAGCACCGGATAAGTGGAGGAAAATGGATGGATGGACACAAATTTTTTTTCTAAACTTAAGAACTAAACTGAAAGAAGAGAACTCCGTGTGGAAGCTGACAACAACTACTGTAAACTGAAAACAAAATGAAATTTGATGAGATTAATTAAAACGAACTGCAAATTCCCATGTGTTTGGCTCTTTGTTGTATTTTTATTTTATATTCAAATTTACCTATTTATTTATAAATTTACTTATTTATATATTTATTTGATTTTTATTTGTATATTTGTTCATTAAACTTATTATTGAATGATTAAATTAATTTATTTGTCTTAAGTGATTAATTATCTCAAAGTTGTTTTTTTTAATTTTCTTCTTAAATTTCTTTCATAGTTTGCTCGGTAATTATAAAGACTGACTGGTTAAAAAGTAAATCATTGATATCTTATAAATGAATGAAGCCTACATTAATTTTAAACAGTATTTTTGTTGCAGCTGATGGTATATCATTTTGTTTTCCCTCTGGATCCTCTGTTGTGCCTGAGGACAGTCAGGCCTCAGGTGAACTGAGCCTCCGGGACATCCCAGTCACATCAGTAGCACTGATTGCACCACCGGCCTCCTGTAGCTCTGTTTGGGGTGCTCGTAGCCGCACCGCCAGGTGATATGGAAACTTTAGTGTCTGCTCCCGCCTGCAGTCTTTCCCTCTCAGCACGTCTCCGTTGTAATTCTCTTTCTGAATGCTGGTTCAATAAATCGAACAGCTTCTCTTTGTGCACCAGACACAGATTCCTGACTCAACACTGGAGCTTTAGCACAGTGATGTACACAGACAACACCTGTTAGCAGGATCCATTCAGGTAACCATGTCACCACATTCGGTATTTATACACTTGGAAGAGATTATGAAAATACCCTTTAAGATCCTTTTGCATCAGTCAACAATAACGCTGTAAGCAGCTGTCAGTTAAACCTTTCATCTGCAACAGTTTCTATCTTTACTATTTAACTTTGTGAAATGAAATACTGCAAGCCTGCGCACCTCTGCTAAATGCTGCATCTCATCCACAGGCCCATCTTAAATGGACCAGATGTCAGGTGCATCATGACATTTGGGCCTAATCTGTGCTACAGAACATCTGCCAGTGCCATAACGGAGCCATACATGCCAGAGGTGGCAGAATCAGGCCCAAATGTGTCTGTTCTCTGGGATAAAACCTGTACTGCTGCACGCCATCAATGCAGCCAGAGATTTTTAGCCTGAAAAGCTTCAAAAACATTATTGTTTGGTAACTAATTTTACATTTACATTTTATTTCAGCATCTCTTTAATAGGCAAGGCAAACATGTAAAACAGCAGCATGTGTTTGACATATGTGTAAAATCTCTTAATCCTCTTGCATGAAGCACGAATCTGTCAGAGATTCAGAGAATGAAAACAGCACCAGGATACATCTGAGGGAAAATAATTCAGTTTCCTTGGAAACCAGGAAAATGTGACAACTGCAGCAAAGCAAAAACTCTGACTTTGTTTTTGTTTTTTTCTTCTTACCGGACGTTTGTCTTCCCCGAGCCTCAGAGATGCTTCAGATCCTGAAATCACCAACATTTGAAGCAGAAACCCGGAATGGTGATAAAGTGATAGGAAATGGGAGCAGCTGGCATCACGGCCGGGCCGGCTGCCAAACAAACTGTACTCCTTCAAAGAGCTCCTAAAATCAGAGGAGGCTGGAGAGGTCCAGGTGATCTATTAGACTGTAACATTACAAAGTTTCGGCTGCTAATTAGAGTTCCTTAAATTACACAATTAAAAAAAACTCACTTAATTTGGTAATTGCATGTGCAATTTAAACAGAGCAATTTAAAACATATTAACTAGAGTGAAGAACTCAGTGTAGACATTAAACAGCTGCTGAAACACCTTTTAGACTGATCAGTTTGTCACTGCACGCCTGCTTTACTCACTGATCGTTCTGCACGTTCTCATGTGAGCAGTGCTGCACGGTAATCCTCGTATATCAGCGATGTCGCCGTCCTGTGCCGTTACTCATGGATGTTTTAGCAGAGCCGGAAGCGGCGCTGCCCAGCGTCAGCTTACACTTATCATGTGACAGACCGCCATTACAGAAATGCAAACGAGGTCACTTTACTCTTTGTAATATGTGAATATTTGAGCCTGAGGTCTGGAGCCTGCAGGTCAAACTGCCCGTGTGCAAAGGGACGCACAACACAGAAGCCGGAAAGCACAAATAGCAGGCAGGCAGTTTACATTCAGGTGAAGGAGCACCGTGCTTGAGTTTTTGGACTCAGGGTTTGGAGTTGTTGGTTGTTAAATTCTGTTACTTTTGTATCCAATTAGGTTCAGTTACTTTTGTGTTTTATTATCATCTTCTCTGTGTTCTTTAGCATTATGCTTTAGTTTATTCTTAGTTAGTTTGAGCATCTAAACATGCTCAAAAACACGTGAAATTTTGCACACCTGGCGAAAATTTACCGACTTTATTCTATCTAAAAACGATGGTGATGTTTAATTGCGAAGCTTTTGCGTTTTCGTCAAAGGGAGCTTCACCGAGCCTTTTAGCCTCTTTGCTGCTGGGGCTAACGAGTTAGCATATATTTATTCTTTATAGGTGCAGGAATGGATCTTTGCCGTGACGTTCTTCCTCCCCCAAGTGGGCAGAATTGGCCGTGCATGTACCAGAGAAAATGCGTATTTTCTCAGCTTAAAAAGTATCAATTAGTAATCGGTCATAAGAATCCTCAGAAAAATAAAAAAAAAAGTTTTCAGTTTTGGATCCTCCACAGTCCTCTTCTCTGTAAAGTTTTAATGAGGATGCCTAAAGAAGTCGTTCTTGTTACACCAGATAGCTCCCACACAGGCTGGAGCTGAAATATTATGTGCCGCTGGCTGAATTAATGTGATGACTGATCATTTAGTTGGATTGTTTGGTGTAGGCGTCCACTTTCCCATAATTTTTTTTTTTTTTTTTTTTTTGGAGTGGAAAGTGTGATGGCCGAGACAGCCGGGAAACGAACTCTGCTTTGCCAAAACAAACAAATCGTTAGCTTTTAATCTTTTAATGCCGAACACGATCTACGTCCATATGTACTAAACTGAGGACAAAGCAGAGAAACAGACAGTGATGGAGATAAATGTAGCCACTGTCTGTAAAACATGCTTGTTGTCAGTCTGCAACAGGAGGGGCGTTCTCATCTGAGCAGAGCCTCCCGTCAGCACTCACTGGGGTGTATCTTCTCAGAGTTTGTCCACATAAATCTGTCCTGTCACTGCGCTTTCTGCTGGAACGTCCTCATCAAAGAGCCAGTCTGTTGTTTCACAACAATCAGCAAGCAAATCAAAAGTTCTCTTTTTTATTTGGTCCAGGATCGTTAATCTGCTTAATTATTCACTGCAATCTGTGATGCTCCAAAGGCATTCATAATCCAGTTCATCATTAGCTGACTGCTCTGAGTCATTTCTGAGGTGAGTTGCTCTCTAATGTAAATGGAAACTCAGGTGAAGTTTCGGGTGCTTTAACAGAGACGACCTACATTTTCGTGCAAGCAAAGCACCTAAAGGTGTAGTGGTTTGTGAAGAGGACGGGAGACTTTACACACTCCTGACAGTCCCATCTGCACAAAAACAAACTACACCTGCAAGCGAGTGCGCTGGCATCCAGCTCAACTCAGGACCTAAAGCTGTAGGAAAGCAGGGCCCACACAGTTTGTTTAATGCATATTTGCATACTTGGGGAGACTCAGATGGTGTGCAGGAGTGCTGAGAGTGGCTCCGGGCTCGGACCACGTGGAATAACCCAGCAAGGCTCACTCACATGTACCAGGTGTCAAGGATGGATTATGAAACAGTGAGATGTGAACGCTTCATAAAAGGAGCCCCCAGTTTAGTCTGGGTCTAGTTTAGTCGTTTGGTTGATTTAGGGTTGCTGCATGTTGCATTTGCATCATTAGCGTCGCCTCTTTGTGTTCATTCGGCGTCCTTTTTGTGGTTGCTTTGTGTTCCAGTCAGCGAGGAGCCCTCTGACCCCTTTGAGCACGCGGACTTTTGCCCAGTGAGCCTGTTCAGTAATCCATCCATGTTTGCAGCACTGCAGCACTCGTAGAATTTATTGTAGCTCCACTGCTGGAAATTACACAGAATTATGTAGCTGCCATGCAATCAATCCTCTCCTCTAACCCTGACTGCCTCCACAGTCTGACTCTAATAATTAATGTCGAATTAATGGTTTACGTAACTGACATTATGACCTGATTTTTAGATGAGTTTGTGGGGTAAGCATTTCATTATGGCCAAACCCTCAGACATTTTACCAATGCAGCACGTAGGAGGCACCAGCAGAACTCCAGACTAATGATGATAGCTTTAAGTTTCACACACAGACTGTACATAAAAGACTAAAAATGCATTCTTTCTAACGGCCAGCAGGGTGTGCCAACTTTGGCTGTGAAAAGAAGTCCGATTGGCTCGTCTCATCTATGACCTCTGTAAACACTTCCCTAACGAGTTTTTGGTCTCAGGTGGTTTCCTGGTATTTTGGTAAACCAGAACACAACAAATCCCAAAGGATTTACAGTGGCCATTTTCTGGTGTGGAGCATTCAGGTGTTTGTTAACCCACGATCTTCCCAGGAGTGGACGTCCCAGTAAATTAACCCCGAGGTCAGAACATGCAGTGCTCAGAGAAACCCAAGAGCTACGTCTCAGACCCAACAGGTCTCAGTTAGCATGTTAAATATTAAAGTTCATGACTGAATAAGTGTGGCTTTTTTGGAAGGGTTGCCAGGAGAAAGCCTCTTCTCTCTAATTGGGCGAGAACCACGCAACCGAACACAGCACATCACCTCACGCCCCCCGTCGAGCACAGTGGTGCAGCGGTGATGTTCAGAATGGGACCTCAAACCAGTTACAGTGGGAGGCTTCAGCCTCTGTCCTGTGGAAGCAGCTCTGGGGTTCAGAAACCCTCTCAGGCTGCTGGGAGTGCTTCTCCTTCGCTGCCCTCTTTCCACTGCCAGCGTCTTCATATGCCACCATTGCATGGCATTAACTTTTGTCTTCTCTGTCCTGTAGTTTGTCCTTGTTGTTATGCTGATGACTGCAGCTCCCTGAGTCTGGTTCTGTCGGGCTCTTCCTTCCTGAATCTTAGGTTAAAAGTGCTCAGGCATTAAAAAAAGCACTGTGTGTGTGATAGAAAAGCCAAAAACTTCCTCATAATGTGTTGTGATTTCTCTTTTTCACATTATAGTTTCTGCCTTGAGTTTGTAGTTTCACACCACTTAAAAAAAAGATTGTTTTCTTTCTTGCTTTATTAAATTTACTGACGTGCTGCAGATAATTAGGATTTCAAATTCTAATCTCAACTTTGCCGCTACGCTCCGTCTTCATGATCAAAAACTGTATTTAGAGTAGCTGCCCAGACGAGTGCTGCCCAGCGCTTGAAGATAAGGTGGTGCAGCACTCGTCCGCCCCAGTGCAGCTCTTGCAGTTGAATAGAGTCATAGCTATATATAGATTCTTACACACACACACACACACACACACACACACACACACACACACACACACACACACACCTGATAGTTTATTCACTGCAGTTTAAAACACTCAGAAAAATGGGCTGAACAGAACTGAACGCTGCGCTAACACTCTGAACATGCACAAAATGAATCCACACACATACAGACACAAAAGGAAAGGCATGAGTGCGCACACACACAGACACACACGCACACACACAGTCACCCACACACTCACATGCATTGGATGGAATGAATAATTTATGTCGTATGAACGTTGTGGGTTGAACATAATTAAATGTAAGAACAGCCTGCAGGGAAAACACAGTGAAACGTTTCCTGTCTGTCAGACTCTCCGATTCAAATTCAAACACACTTTATTTGCACGGCTGAGTATCATCGACACAACATCAACACAACACAAAAACCACAGGGGGGGGGGGGGGGCAGGAAAAACTTCAGCGCAAACACTGCTGCACCAAATGAACACAAACATTAATCATATCTTTTATAAATACACACAGAAATGTTTAGGCCCACACTGTATGATCCTGCACACATTCTGCCTCCGTACCACTAATAACTCGGTCCAGGTGACGACCTGAGGTGAGCTGATATAAACAGAATCATCTCCCTCTGAGATGATATTCACAAACATTTCACTGCTCCTCACACAAACTATTCCTCACTTCCTTGTGGATGTGTGCATGTTGGTGTGGTTGTAATGCTGAGCCAGGAGTGCCTCTGATGCACAAGCAGTGACAAAAGCCTTTCACCAAATGGGAACCTTTGGGGCAGAAGTGCCGCGAACTGCAGTTCCTCTAAAGGCCACTTGAGGCTGGCTCCAAAAGTGAGCCAATCCCCACAGAGCCGCATATTTACAGCCTGCTCCAAAAAACAGTGTAGGTCTCTACGGAGAGTTTTCCCCTTCGTAACAGTTCTGTTTCTAAAACATGCGTTTGGATACTGCTGAAGCTTAAAGTCGGGGTGCTGCAATTCCCTCAGCTGGACCTCTCAACAGTGTCTGTGCTGTTGGTGACTTTTGGAGCATTTTAAAGCAATTAGCTTACAACTACAACGGCTTGGTGTGCGTGACAGCCCGCCACAGTGCGCACACTTCAGTTTTAATGAGTGAAATTGTATTATTTTATTAGCGCTAATTAGCATATACTGAGGCCTTCACAGTCACCAGATCTCAATCCAACTGAGG